>JAUZST010027321.1:0-30228 GCA_034779995.1 Parotocinclus haroldoi | reverse complement strand
ACTTTCCCTGGATCCAATATGGCCACCATGTTCTGGACGTAGCCTAAAAGATAGGCCCCCACTCACCCATTTCTTGCTGGGGTATTCAGATGTCATTTTCAATTTTTGTTTCTGAAATAAAAAGGTGTCCTGATGTTTGACTCCCCTTACACCGTACATTGCTCGTATCTGCTCCACCTTCTTAGAGAAGGGATGGAATTTTGGCTTAGGAGCACCCATGTGAGAAGTGATTTTTACCACAGTGTGGACTGCGGTAGCCTAGCGGTTAAGGTAATGACCCCACCTCTGCCACCTCCCAAGTAAGGCCCTTATTGCTTGAATTGTAAGACTGCATAAGTTGTAAGTCGCTCTGGAAAAGGGAGTCTGGTAAATGGCATAAATGTGTAATCATGTGCCCTTACTGAATACTTCCTGCTTAAGGATTTGGTATGTAAAGGACGTTCTAAAAAAACGTAGAATCTTAGGACCGGTTAATAAGAAGGTCTACTTCGAAAACAGTGGGGATTAGATTACATTAGATTAGATTAGTTTCTGTATACCCATAATTTTTTCTCACCGAGCCCAGTGCACATTTTTTATAATAAATTATAAGTTCTTATTTTTATCTCATAACCCACTGGTGTGATTAAAAAACACACCACAAACATAATTTGAGATAATTTCTGAGAATCAACCTTGATCACAAGATTCTTGAATTTATTTTGGGAATTTTCCTGCACATAGCATTTGTGTATCCATTGACCTGGTCAACACATTTTTTTTTCTCTTTATCTGTATATGTGTAAACTAGGAGGTCTCAATGATTATTTTATTTGTTCCAGGAACTGGGCATGTCATCAAAATAGTTTATGCTGTAAATACACGGTTGTGATTAGCGTAAAAACCATGTCTGTAAGCAGGCACCCATCTGCCAGGACCGGGAGAAAACAAAAAGGCTAAATGTAACGTGTGGAACTTTTGATTCATTTTTTGGAGAAAAAAAAGCTGCACCTCAATCATAACATGGCAAAACATCTAAAGGATGATGTCTACTAAAATGTATCATTAGCTGGGAGAGTCTAAAACACTTAACGTGAACAAAGCTTAATGAAATGTACGTGATCCAAAATGAACGTAGTAATTTGAAGTTTTTTTTCTTCTCATTTAAACTCAAGTAAAACCTTTTTCATAAAAATGATGACTTCCCCTTTGGATCTTCATTTCAGCAGTAGATCATTATGACCAGTAGTAACTAAGATGTTTCATTATTTTAGTACATTAATCCACATTAAGCTTTGTTCACGCTATGAATTTTAGACTCTGCCACATTACCCGGCTCCACAGACTTCAATAGCTCCTCGTTAATTTACCCAGTACAGCCAGGCTGTGAAAAAGATATTTTTGACACCTAAACGTTTGGCACATTTGTCCCCCACTATTTTAGAATCGATAAGAATCAGAATCGATCAAATGCAAACTACACCACCACCCACTTATTACTTGCGTGCTAACATGGCATCCCAACGTGTTACACCAACCGAAAAGTCTGGTACACCTTTAACCTGGCACACATACGAATAAACCAATAATAGCCCAGACTGTTTGGGTCCTTGGGTCACATGGTGTACACACTTATTTAGCAACACGCGGTGCAGCTGACGACTAGAATAGTTCATTATTATTTATGGAACTGGATTGGCTTTTACACAAGATGCACTGCACCAACCTTTTCAGGTTTCAAAATCACGTCTGGAGGAAAACACCAAAGCTGTTAAACAAGCTTTAAATGGAAGTGCTCCACAGAGCAAGCAAAGCCAGATAGCACAGGGATCTCACGTTGGTGCAAGAAAGGGGATAATGCCCCTTTTCCTGGCCAAGTATGAAATATTTTAAAACCGTTTAAAATGTGTTTTCAGTTCAATACATGGTTGATAGTTACTACTGCTCGTTACTACACTAGCACTGTAATTTGCGTGATTTACACAAGATGTAAAGGTTTAATACAATTTCAACAATGTCCATGTTTGCTTTCATCAGTGGTTTGTGGTCTAACTGCCAACATCATACCTTATTAATTAAAATTACATTATTTAAAAACAAATATTCCTACTTTTACTAGCTAAAGTGTTCAGTTTTTTTACCCTGACAAATTAGTCAGCTGCCAGTCATCAAATCTACCATGCCAAAAATGTAAACCAAGCCTGAAAAATTAATCCATTTACCAGATAGCCCAGCTCACTGAAGGATGAATATTTAACTACATTCTCGTGCACTGAAATACAAAGATAAACAACCATTCAGTAAAGTAGGGTTTAGGTTTTGGTTTAAGAGAAGAAATGTATTAACTCTTTCGTAATGACTGAGGAAGATAGTTTGACATTTTTATTTTTGTAGTACTGAATGAAATTATTTATTGTATGCTTTAGGCTACTCCGAGTTTGCATTTGTTGGATCCCAAATTTCCTTGTAGTGGTATTCCGTAAGAATGCGTTTTCACGTTCTAGCAGTAGAGGGCGACACATAACGGAGAGTTTCCAGAGCATCATCCGGAGGGGTACCATAGGCTCCAGTATATTGGGATTTAAACACTTCAAGCTACCCAGAATTCACTGGTGTACACTTGTCTCTGCAAGTGTATTGTGTTTTATATTTTCACTGTAAGTGTATTATATTTTAATGTGAATGCAGCGTATTGCTAATATGCACTAGGTTACATTCCTCATATATTCTGCTCACAAACATTTGAAAATAGTTCAAAATGAATGATCCCATAGTGGAATATCCCCTATTTTTTTGTGAGCAGTCTACACGATATACCATGTTGCAAAGTTGCTTTATTTTGTTCATAGGTACTGTATACATTTTTTTTACATTTTAGCCGCAGTTTTCCTTGTAGATGCAGTTATTACAGAGATTAGACAGCCTCTCCTCCCTAAACAGAGTTTATCGCGATAGATACTGTATTAGACCACTGTGTCACCCAAGTCCCAGGTATAATATTTACTGATCCTCGCAGTACATTATCTAAATGCCTTGGATGGTGCCTGACACGCATGAAATCCCACAATGCACTGCAGTCAGTGTCCTAACCTGGGCAGGATAGGATTTGCTCAGCACTGTGTAGTTTGTAGAGAACATGAGATATAACTTGAATCAGTTAAACTTTAGCATTAAAAATATCCATTAGAAAGAGCTGGGTTTGACGCACTAATGCAATATAATCCAAAGCTTTTCCATGCATGGAACACCATTTAGTGTAAATGTTACCATAGCAACGAGAGACTTGAGCCTGGTCGGTCTGCAACGAGGACTTATGGCAGGATCAGCAAAAATGTACGTTTTGCCCTGATTAAAAACAAAAACGGTAAACACCAGCATATACTGTGTTTTGGGCACTGGTATGCAAGTCAAGACCATGTGTGATCACCAGCTAAACCATAACCAGACCAGCACTAACCAGTCTAAATGAACTATATGGAGCATGAAAGTCATATGGGCTTGGTATGTGACCAGCATGCCAACATTTAAGACGTAACATGCGGTACAACAAGAAGGTCCCGGGTTCTTTCCCAGTGTGGCGTGGCCTGGGTCCATTCTGTGTGGGGTCTGCATGTCCTCCCTGTGTCTGTGTGGGTTTACTCTGGCGTAATTCCACAGTTCAAATACTTGAGTCTTAGTTTTGTTTTTTATTACTCTAAACGGGCATTGACTCGTGTACATATGTGACTGGTCTTCAGATAACCTTGTATGTGTTGCTGGAATGCCCACAGATGCTGATAGCGATGTTAAATAAAACAAATAAACAAACTAAATGGTAAACAGGGGCAGGAGTTAGTTAGGGTTAATGTCGCGCTGCATTTTTAGACACATTATAACGAAAGGCCTTTGGTTGTTCATTTGCTAAACAGCTCAAACATCTGTTTAAACAAGATTATTTTGAACTTTTCTGCCATCCATGATGCTGCCTATTTGAACATCTTTTACATGTAGATGCTTCCTCCAGAGATAGTTTCTCATCTGCCGTATTCAGAAAGCACACACATGGTCCTGACTGACAGTATAGCTGTAAACAGAAGTTGAAACGCCAGTAGCTATCTATTTAAATAATTAACCTCCTATTTCAACTATTTCATTTGGATTGGACTCTGGTCTGATCGAGCTATGCATTTTAGACTGCATGTAAACGTATCCAATGAGTACTAGTAAACGGTTTCAATATTATATCATTTCGCACTGAAGTTCAATTCAATTTTATTTGTATAGCGCTTTTTACAATAGACATTGTCACAAAGCCGCTTTACACTGATGCATAAACAAGTGACACAAATTGAATTCTATTTGTCCCTAATGAGCAAGCCAATGGTGACAGTGGCAAGGAAAAACTCCCTTAGATTAAGAGGGAAAAAACTTGAGGAACCAGAAACCCATCCTCATTTGGGGAATAAACATTATTAACATTCTATATAAAACATTTAAGTGTATTAAATCTTTGAAGAGTTGGGAGAGGGAAAATCTTCGGTATAGCTGATTGTTCCATCTGATATAATCTTCCATAGCAGGGTCATATACAGTTTTTTAATATTATATTTATAATTTATGTTTGTATTATTTATAGTATAAATTTGTATAAATAAGTTTGATTAATTATTTCTACTAATTACACGCCAAGTAACTTCCGGTTCCCAAGTAAGTGAACGGTTTTTTTTTTTATTTTGAAAAAGATTGCGAAAACAATTTTTGCCTATGCTTATATTTTTGCAATTTAAAGAAATGCATGATATTGTCAAACTATCGTAATATCGCTCGGGTCCGCGCACGCTGGCTGGAGTACGCGGGAATAAGCAGCGCGTGCACGCGCGTCGCAGGAGGAGGGGGTCGGGCCGTAGGAAACAAACCCACAGCTGAGGAGAGTGTAATGTCCGCCATGTTGTTCATGGCGCGCTGAAGCAGAGACACAGAGCGGCGCTACCGAGAAACCAGACCGACAGAGAGCGACCGAGCCCCGGGCCTTCTCGGCTCCCTGCTTCCCACCAGACGCGCTTATCAACCCAAGTCGAGGAGCGAGTGCGCAGAGCGGCGCAGATTCCTCAATGAGAGCTCACACGGGTTCATTCGGGAATCTAAAAGGACATCTTATGTTTGTGCCGCGTCTCCTCATATAAGAACATGAGTAAGTTATCGTTTCGGGCGCGGGCGCTGGACGCTACCAAGCCCTTACCCGTCTTCCGTTGCGAGGATCTACCAGACCTGCACGAATATGCCTCCATCAACCGGGCAGTGCCACAACTGCCCACCGGCATGGAGAAAGAGGAGGAATCGGTACGTTTAAACGCCTGGAAACGTGCATTTACAGTTTAAGTCGATTTTCAGAAATCGAGCTGCGCCCCTTGCTCGGCTGCGCAGCTTCACACAAAATGGCCGCCATCGCTCGCTAGAGAAAGACGTTGAATGGTGTATTTCGGTTGCAATAAATGTGACATTTAACGCACTGCGCCCCGTCGTAAAAGGTTAAAGTTAGTAAACTACGAGAATGTGGCTGCCTATATGCAGTAACTACAATAACACACGACTGTAAAAGTACAAAGAAGTCACGTGACCATGGGCACGGCCGCCATTTTGTTGTATTTCTTTTTGCTTTCGGGCGGCCTGATGCTGGTGCCGTAATAACGGGCTGCCGCCAGATGGCGCAATGCATACTCAAGATGCAAACCTCTTGCTTTCTTCACGTGCGCAGTGTGTTATGGTTGTTACGAGTTTCCGATTGTTTACGTTTGACTCGTTTAGCAGATTGTCATCACGTATAAACGGGAACATTGGAATGTTTTAATATCAGTATTCGGCCTGTGTTCATTAATTTAAAGGGAGCAGCTGACGATATTATCTTGGAGAACACTTTTAGGTATTTAATGAAATAATTTTGTCAATACCAGATCGGGCAATAAGGTGTCGATCTGCATTTCAGTATCTTTTTAGTATTCCAACTTCCCAGCTAGAGTCATGGACTGTGTTTTTGATTTTGTTTGTGTGCGTGCGCAATTACACTATGACCGAAGATCTAGGATTCTTTAGGACGCGCGTTGACAGCTTTGCCATAATCAGCGTTATGCATTCATGAACAGAAATCACCACCATTAATACCATGCTATTATACCTTATATATTATAATACCTTAATAGATGGTATTAATATTAATACATTACCATCGTGAACGCTGTGGACGCTAATGATAGAGCCTGGCTTCGTCCCAAATTGCAACTACAGTAATTAGTGTGCATGATTAGTGCACTGTCAATTACTTGGAACCGATTAGGGAGTGAATGGAAGTAGAAGATTAGAAGCAGTAGCTGGGTGAACATTCAAACGTGACCGCTTATGTTTTGGACCAGTGTTTCTGAAAACAAGGTGGCCGCCCAGTGTGTCAAATGTAAACATTAGCATCGTTGCTAATTGCAGCTTCTTGAGTATTGAAGCCGAACTCGTCGTTATTAGCTAGTGACATTATTAAAGTAGTAGGCTTTGGTTATTTGTTGTCGTCTCATTTTTAGTTTTTGACACGTTTTGTTTGACTAACTTTTTGAGAGTCGGTAGCTGCCTGGCTGTAAAACTCGCGGATGCTCTTTAGCCTCTACCCGGTGTCCATGCGGACCTCGCTCTAATCGCTTTCTGAAAGTAGAAATTTTTATAAAGATACCGTTTGCCTTTAGTGTTAAAAGCCAGTTGAGGGAGCATTGGAATGGATTAATCGTACAGTCGCAGCCGACTCTCGGTCACTTGATGGATTATCGATCTCGACACATTTGTCTTTCATCGATGTGATCCATGAAGGATTTCGGCAGGATAGTGCAGTAGTTTGTCATTGCTTTCTCCACCCCTCCCCATTTATCCGGGCTTGGACTGTGGGAGGAAACCAGAGTACTCGGAGTAAACCCACGCAGACACAGGGAGGACTCAAGCCGCTCCCTGGGATTGAACCCGTGACCTTCTTTTTGTGAGGCAGCGGTGCTACCCACCGTGCTGCCTGAGGGAGAGTTTGATTTTCCTAATTTTGTACGTCTCCTGTTTTATCTTTAATGAACGATGGTAGCGCAGCAGCTAAGGTACAGTTCCAAGCACTGCCATACCTTTATAGTTTGGCCCTTAAATATAGTAATTAACCAGAAGTTACCTACATTGTACCTTGTAAGATTGTTTCAATGGTGGTTTAAGTGCTGCTCCCATACAGAGATGCCTGGTGGGATCCCTGGTCTGTACCCCTGGTGTGTGGCGTTTGCATGTTCTCCCATGGGTGTAATCAGATGGTCCTTAACCCTTGCTTGGATTGTAGTAATTGTAAATCTCACTGAATAAGTCTGCCAAATCACATAAAGGCGAATACAGTGGTACCTCAGCTCATTCCGGAAGAATAAAAAATGACCACCAAGTAAATTGTTTCCCCAAAAAATGAATAAGGTAAATTCAATCTTCTCCAGACCCCAAGAAGATCCACACTGTTTACAGCATTATGTGCTCAGGTGTTCCCTGATTTCTGTATTGTGAACTGATAAGTTATATTATACTGTATCATAGCAGAGCTAATGGTAAGTCTGCTAATGTTTTAAACACTGAAATTAACCTTCAGTTGGCCAAAATCATTAACGCAAAGCTTGTTTTGTAATAGTGTTAATCAAATTTTTTTCGGAATGGTTGGAAAAGGTAAAGGCAAACTTAATGTATTGGTTAAGCAGGGTGCTAGCATAGCTGCTAACGCTAACCCCAGCCTGTGTTCTGGTTGCCTTTCACCAATTTAATTCTTTTTAGTAACCTTGGAGATATATTTGCGTTTATTTTTAAGGACACTGTACTGTAGATATGAAAATTAAGAAAACACCACCAAAATAGCAGAGATCTGTTCTGAGCAATTGCTCTTCTGACTCTGAATTGTGTGCCGAGTTTCAAGTCTGCCTGGTACCGGACATTTTTCTAGTAAAGCCCTACAGTAAATACAACTACGACGCCCTTGTACCAAACGCCCCGTTGTATGTGCACTCTGACCCACAATGTTCATTGTCAGGCAACAGAACATGGCACCTAGGCCTAAGTGTGTGTGCAATAACTCAAGGACTGAATTCAAGACCGACTCGCCTTTGTGTTTAAGAGAAGCTAATTTAGCTACCCAGATATTGTCAAGAAACTCCTGTCTGGCGTTTGTGGATGAAACTTTCAACTACATACACATCTGCTGTACAGTGCTAACAAATGCACCTTTTGTTTATTTCTATTTAAGTGTCGAGAACCTTGAGCACCAGAGCAGGATTCATCAAGCTATCTTGCCAGCATGCCTATAGAGCTGAGTGAACATGTAGCAGTTAAGGGTCTTATTCAACTTTGGTACCCTGGATTTAGATTCACAACCTGCTGCTTAGCTTTCTGTGAGGGAGTACTACACTGCTCATAAAAATGGGAGGATATTTCATTTTGGAATGTGTATTCAGGTGTAACCCTAATCTCGTATCTACCTTAAATGACACTGGACCCGAGTTCGTAAATAGAAAACTACTGTTATTCTTTGAAACAATATATCTAGATAAAATATCACTTTTTGTAAATAAAATTTATGACCTCCACAACAGTATTTATTTATTTATTTTTTTAACAAAACCTTCTCAGGTGTTTATTATGAATGAGTATAAATAAATTACCATTCGGGTCAAATTGTTTCACAGTAAATAAAATAGAGAATAAATGAGATGGATCACAATGTTGAATTGGTGTTAAATTGTGACATTGTGCACCCACTGGTTGCAGGCCTGAATCGAAGCTTGGGTGCGGTGTGGCCAGAAACTTTATAGCCTCTTCACTCAGAGAGCGGGAAAACAATAATGCACGTGCGCATGTACGTTACTGACGAAATGAAGTTGCTGAGGCGACGTACCGTCTGTGAATTAAGCAAGTGCAAATGTGGATCAGCAGTCACAGGGGCTTTGATAGTCAGCAAATGAGAGATGGCATGTAGCGAATCCAACTTCAGTCATTGAGCAATTATTCAAAAAACACGTCGAAGAATTTCAAAACCCGGGGGAAAAATAAGAAAAAAACCCCCAGCAGATTCCATCCACCAGCAATCCCTTCACCTCTCTCTCTCTCTTCCACAGCGTCTGTCTCCTTCAACAATGTCAACAAACAAGAATATAGTTCTGGACAACGGGCAATCGACCTCGATACTCTTATTTGTTTTCCACTCGTCTCAACTTCAGCCGTTAACGCTGTCTCTCCCGCCACATTCGAACACTCAACCTACCAAACATGCTGACCAGCTCCAACCCAGTAGGTTGGCTTTGATTGGCTATTGGACTTTCTGCTACCCAATCACTGCGCAGACAATAATGACTGACATTCCACAGAAAATACACATTAGGTTTCACCTTGAACAACCTTCGTGCCGTTAAAATTATATAAACTTTTTTTTAAAACCCCAAAATTTTTTTAGCTATTCATAAATTGCTGATCCTTTCAGATTTTAACCCGTTTTTAACTGTAAATACTTTTAATCTATATTTATTCCCATTTTAACTAACACTTGCATTAACTGAACTTGCTATTATGAACTTTAAGCTCTCAAATTATGAATTTTAAACGGTTCTAACAGAACTTTGAACAGGGCTACACCGATATAATGGCACAGTGAACTTACTAACTGACTAACACACCCCTTGTCTGTGGATTGGATGGGGCTGCAACACTTTAACGTAAGAATCGTTCAGAGTCGTTCATGTACAACAATGTCTCACCACGTGTTGCTTCTAGTGCTAACACTACAATAGAAAATAAACAACAATTAATTTAGAATTAGCCACAGAATAAAAGTTTTGGGTCAAAAAAGGAAGGTGTTCAGAACACCATATATCACAAGCACTGTGTTTTATTTATATATAATATAGAATTGATATAATGCAAGTTTGAATATCAGGTGTCCAGACTTTTCAGCCAGGTTACAAATACCCCCTTTATAGCCTGCTTTTTAGTGATGTTGTTGTGTAATCTGTAAACCAAGTTGGAACCAATGTGCAGAAAATCTGAGATTTAAATGTGTACTTATATAGAATATAATATAATTACATTGAAGTGGTAGCTCCTTAACACCAAGCCAGCTAGTTTCCTTAAAAGTAGTGAATTCAATGAATGAGTGAACCCTGTTAAACTCACCTAAACATGTTTTTTACTGTCAATTACCTAGCCATGAGTAAGAAACAGTACAGCAAGAAACACTGCCATTATTTGCTATTCAGCTCGCAGTGACATACTCTTTTGATGTGAATGCTGTGTCAGTTGTATGTTGTTCACATTGTATCTCTGTATTTTCCCATTTAGATAACATAACTATACATATGAACTAACCAATTTAGAGACAAGATAAAGCGATCCAACAGGATCTCAAAAGATATGGATCAGAATATGAACTCCTTCACAACCTTAGTGTTCATCATTCAAATGCCACAGAGAAAGCTGTATCAATTCTGGCAGACTCTAAAGAACTGACTATAAAAAGTGAGCTGTTCAGATGCATTAAGCCTCAGATGTGATTTCTGCTGTCACTGTGCTCCAGTGAGTGCTGTAGAAAGACACTGAAGAGGAGAATGGAATAGCAGCAAGCTTTTAAACTTCATTTAAAGTAAATTAGTTTATGCAAAGCAAGGCAAGTTTATTTGTATAGCACCAGTCATATGTGGGGCAATTCAAGGTGCTTTAGCATCGCCTATGTGCATATACACGTGCTATTCAGAGCCACCATACAAATTGTGGTTATCATAAACAATCCTACACATTTAATTAACCTAAATATAGCTGATTTGGTTTTGTTTTCATTCTCTCCCAACATTTCTTTCTCATTACTAAAATGGCAGTAAACTATAACATACTTAAATGTCAACACGGGTTAGAAGATATAACTAATTATATTTTAGTATATTGTTTTTGGAAATATAACACATTATGAAGTAACTATTGAAATACATTACATGATACTGAAACGCATCAGTGATACTTCTGAAAATATGAGTGGAACGCTACTGTCAACACGGCAGCTCTAATCACAGCACATTTTTAATAATTCAATTTAAATAATTTAATACATTCACAATAATTATAGGATATGCAGTAATGTACAGTTACAACCCGGTCTACAATAAAAACATTACACTTAAGAAGGTAGTATGATGGACCTGATCATTTTATTTAACATAAGCCAAAAATTCATTGATAGACAGTATGACATAAAACAACATGGAAAATCAGCCAGATGAAACTGAGACTCAACATGTGCCTATGAACCAGTTTAAATAGTTTATAGGATACAGGAGTTTATAGGTTATAGGAGAGAATGCACAGGGAGTGGGGGGACAAATATAGGAGTACTACTTACAATAGAACAGGCACATATACTTACGAATGCCATTCTCTTTAATTGCTTGCAACAAGCAAGTATAGAAAAGTCACAAAGAAAAATACCTTACACAAAAAGTACGTAAACACATCAACCGAGTTAGAACAGTCTCTAGTCCAAACTTGAGCTAATAAGCAATCAAGCATTAGTTATTAAGTAGTTTTGAGGTAGTTATGTAGGTTTACACTTACACCCTTGTGGACCCACAGTGTCGCTTGCCTGTCAAGGAGACCAGCTGTTTATGGCTGCAACACTGAGTTAAATGGCAGATTTTTATATAGTTATTTTAATTTATAACAATTGAAAGACCTTGGGAAAGTGAATGGACTTCGAATGGATAATCTTTAAATGGTTCATATCTGTAGTTATAAAACCATCATGATTTTCACTGAGGGTGTGTGAGAAAAAAACTTGTAATTCATACAAGTCAGTCAAACCAAGTCAGAAATACCAATCTTTTTCTCTCTCTCTCTCTCTCTCTCTCTCTCTCTCTCTCTCTCTCTCTAATGGACAGGGAAAACGATTATATCAGTAAGACAATACTACATGATTCATTGGGGGATAGAAACAAAAGCATATAAAGTCAGTAAAACTAAGACTACGAGTTGGTGAGGCAGAAGCTTGATAAGTCTATAAACAAATCCCAAGCAAAACAGAACGCTTCAGACTGGTCAGAGTCCGGTGATCATACCCTCAGCAACAGCTTGCGTAAAATAAACACTCACCATGTAAGCCTTTGGCAATTAGGAGAAGTGAACAATCAGCCAAAATTAATTCTAGCTTAGCTACAGACTGTTAGGGTTCCTGCCTTTCGCCCCGGAGCATGGTGGCCATTACAGAGCAATCGGTGAGGCGGTTTATATCCGGTGACCAATTCAGGACCTGATTACGAACACCGGCCAGGTTGTCTTTACTCAGTATGCACGCCCGACCACCAGCACCTTGAGGCTTAGATGGTAATGTCCTGGGGCTAATAGTGATGACGGATGCGTATGGGGGGAACCCCCGAGGTATTAAGTGTTTTAGGGGCACGCTCTTCGCACAACTGAGCTCATGCTCTTCCCGTCCTCAGCATTTATCGAGCCTCACTCCAGCCGTCTGCACAACACAGCGGCGCACCATTTCTTCCTTTTGGTTTATTTGTGTACAGGAGCCTTTCACTCCGCTCTTCTCCCCCTTTTACTTTTTTCTATATTATTTTCCCATTATTATTATACGTCCTGGGTTTCTGTCACTCCCTCATCCTTGGGTTCTACCGCATATCATAACACAGACTACCATTAAATAGTACAAAGTTCATTTGACCGGGCATAGCTAAAGAACTGACTTCCATAAGCTGGTTAGATACATTAGATCAACTTGACTGTCATCATCTTTGATATTATTGAAACAATAGCATGGAATAGATGTGGCACATCAATATTACTTTATGACTTTTTTTGTCATTGATCAATTTAGTTTTCTGTCTACAATTGTGTTTGTGCATTTTACGCACACAAAGTGCTACTGATTTGTAATTCAAATTGCTATCTTATGTTATTAGTTGCGTGCTATTTATTCTTTTTTCTTCTAATGGTGATTTAACAGAACTATCAACATCTGCTAATGTGAGAACCGAAAACACTTTAGCATAATGCAAACACAATCAAGCTAATGGAATGTCCTAAGCTTTTATACACTGTCATTAGTATGTTGAGGAAAGTATTGCATCCATCACAGACAGCCACTTAATCTGCAACGAAAGCATAGATAGCTATAACAGTATAGTATGAATAATATAGAAATTAAGTGTTACACATCATGGCTACAATGTTCATTGTAATACATTATTCTATCTAACAGAGTGCAGAAAATATAGTATGCAGAATACAAAAAGAAGACAAAAAATATGACTGGAGATCAGTCGGAAAAGGGTGGAGAGTCCTCTTTGGGTCAGGGATGAGCTCTTACCTCAAGTGGATGGTAAGATGGTGCGGGAAATCGACAGGCGGATCGTGCAGGGTCAGCAGTGATGCAGACTCTATACTTGTCTGTTTTGGTTAAAAAAGAGCTAAGCCACAAGGCAAGGCTCTCGATATACCGGTTGATCTACGTTCCCACCCTCACCCATACAAGCAGCCAAAATGAGTTTCCTCCACAGGGTGTCTGGACTCTCCCTTAGAGACAGGGTGAGAAGCTCATCATTCGGGAGAGACTCAGAGTAGAGCCTCCACGTCAAGGGGAGCCAGTTGAGTTGCTAAGGATTCCACAGGAAGGTGTTTAAGGCAAGTCCAACACCCTGGAGGAGGAGAGCCCGGGGAAGACCCAGTACATGCTGGAAGGATTACATCTCCCAGCTAGTCCTGGAATGCTCAGAAGAGCTGGTGGGAGATGGCTGGGAGAGTCTTGGCTACTCTGCTTAGGCTGCTGGATTAGTGGAAGATAATATATGGATGACCAGACATTTGAGCTCTAATAACAAATTGTCTTGTTACAACCAAGCATTTTCAAAACTTTTATTTTGAATTATCTCCTAATTTTTGTGAGCAGTATATTAGACAGTAAGTAAACAGTTAGTTATTGTAATTGGTGTGTTTTATGCCGAAAGAAAGTTTGAGCGAAACTGACAAGGACCAAGCTATTAGAGCCAGACGACTGAGTTTCTGACCGAACAAGGCTTGTGGTGTACTATCATTAAAAACTGGAAACACCAACAGAAGCCTGAGCAGGGGCAAACTGGAGACAGGGTGTTGGAGCCCAAAAGATTCTTCAATGCACAAGAGAAACAGAGACTATCCAGTCTATTCCAAAATGACTAAAGGCTTTCTTTGACACAAGCCACCGAAACTGACTTGAAATCATACTGTTTTGACCCATGAGTGTTCTGACTGTTTGGGCATCCCTGGTCATAACATAAATTCAATAAATGGTGTATCATACCTTGGCAAGTGAAGCACTTGATGTGGAAGTGAACGTTGTGCACTCGTACCACTTCTCCTTTGCATACACTTCCACAGCGGAAGCAGGAGATGGATGCCTGACCATGGCCTCCACTTCCTCCACTATAGCTTGGGTGCTGGTAGGGTCCTGTGGAAAAAAACAAAACAAAACCAAAATTTAGGATACACCTAGGCCACACCTGCTTGTAAGGTGGTATATGCAACCACTGCAATTAATATATAGATTTTGGTACAGAATTAGAGACAATTGTGTCTACATGTAGTATGGTTAATAAGCCTTACATTGCTCAGCATGAAAAAGCTATACAAGTCCATTACAAATCAAAGAGTTCAATGAGGTGTAAGTGGCTAGTTGTATAACACATTTTGGACTACATTTGGGGATCCTGGATATCTGAATCATAATTGCTAAGCTTTGTTTCTTTGTTTATTTTACATTACTTTATCATCAATGGCTATTCATGACAGGAACAAGGTTGCATAATTACTAATCAGACAATCACACCGGGCCAACCAGTTAACCTAATGCATGCCTTTGGATTTTGGGAGGAAATTTGAGTACCCAAAGTAAATCGAAAAGGATGTAAAAACTCCACACAGGCTAGGTCAGGATTAAACAGGAGATTTTTCAAGTATTATATACAGGCGGTTGGCAGGACATATTTTGACAGTTACCAGAATATTCACATTCACAATGTTTCCTGTTATCTCTTATTTTGTGCACTAAGGCTAATGTTCAAGTTTATCTCATAACCTACAAGTTAACCTAATGCTTGAAACAAGTAGAACATAATTAAATAAATGAGAACAACACAGAAAAGGAAACAATACAACACAACTTAATGTTAACACAGAACAGAACAGAGCAGAGCAGAATAGAGTCAGAGCTTTCAAAACGAACACATTAATAATGCATTAACAACATTTTAACATAAGTGCATTTTAGTTACAGGTCATGTGATGCACCCATAGTTATGGTCTCTGTCCACAATGGTCCTCTAATCACTATTATTTTCACTCTACATAATATTTAGCTCAATTAGTCTATTGTGAACAGAATGGTAAAACATTTGGGATACATTCTGGCAGTCCAGTGTAACTGTGTGGATTAAGAACACGTCTGATACATGCCTGCTGTTTCTAAACACAGTACTAATTCTAACTCTAACCTGCGGTAGCCTAGAGGTTAAGGCACTGGAGTCTGGATCTGATGGTCCTGGGTTCAAATCTCACCTTTGCTAAGCTACCACAGTTGGTTCCTTAAGCAAGACCCTTAACCCACCATTGCTTGGATTGTAAGACTGTTTGAATTGTAAGTCGCCCTGGATAAGGGTGTCTGCTAAATGCCATATATGTAATAAAATGAATACTTTTAATAATGCATTTAAAAGTATCGTTCTGGTAATCACTGTTATGTTTATTGAATTATTACAGGGTAATAAATGCATTATTACATTAAGGACCATGGCAAAATTTATTTAAAGAACTGACTGCACTAAATAGAACAGAATATAATACATTATAATGTTAATAATTATAATACATTATAATGTATTGTTGTACAAAATATTATCTTAAAAGAATAACCTTTATAATATAAACTTTCAACTTTCATTTCAAATAAGCTCTTACGGATACTGTATATAATGTAATAACCAGTGATGTCCATCTCTCTCTCTCTCCCTTTCTCTCTCTCTATCATTTTCACTGAGTGGTGTGCTTTGCTACAGATGGACTCTTCTCGATTTGTCTGTTGTCTTCATCTCTTTTGGCAGCAAGCCATTCCCCTTGTATCAGTCATTCTTTTGTAGCTGCTACAATGCTGGAAGAGCTGCACACGCCATTCTCCATTCTCAGTCACAATACACCCTGATTAAGCACACAATAACAACTTTACACTACTGTTGACAAATGTACCCTGGTTAGAATTGAACAGAACTGTAAAGTAAGTACAGACAACAAATTATCGCGAAAAAAAACACAAGCCCACAAAACACTAGCCACCAAAAAGCTTTAATGCACACTGACATCATTTTCTGAAACTAGGATGGAACACTTTTCTCTTAGTTGGTACTCCAATAATGTCTGGTAATAAAATAATCCAGTGACTGTGAAGGTTAGAGAATACGGTATATAAACCAGTCAGAGATGAGAGACTGTCTAAAGGACCATTGCCAACAAGCAACAAAGATCTGAATAACTAAAATGGATAGACGGATGGACGGCTGGACGGACGGACGGACAGACAGACAGATAGCCACTGTGCTGTAAAATAAGTAAAATAAGTAAAATTTAAGGGTGCTTAAATATCGCAAATACAAGGACACAAGCATGTATAGAAACAAAAATGATACTTAATATACTGCTCACAAATTTAGGGGATATTTCAAGTCAAGTCCAGTCAAGTCAAGTCATGTCAAGTCATTGTCAAAATTAATAGTATACGTAAGAGAATTACTCAAATAGAAATTCCCAATCCCCATATCTACTTGTTCATAATAGGTAAACAAGTACCTAGTTAAATAAACAAATCCAGTACTTATAGTTCTTCCCAGAGAAAGTGGGTCTGCTGTCTGTGTAAAGCGTATTTAAATGTGCTTAGCACAACCAAGCAAGTCTAATACAATAATAAAAAAAACAGTTACGATATTACAGAGTTTGTATATATATTTGTCTATTAGTTGGTTATTGGATAATTTTATTCAACCACCACTTAAATTTCATGCTGTTTATCCAACACCTGTTTCAATAACACTTTGTGTGGGTTTCAACAGCACACAATGTCTGCATTAATAGAAGCAGCAGATTCAAAATTGCAATACCAGTGACTGGTAAATTTGCAAACCTATAAGAAATTCCATAGTATAAAAACAGTGGATAGTAATTCAACTCCAGTCCCCTGATGGTGTACAGACAATCAAATGTAAGTAACAGGATCAGATTTTATAATTATATAATAATATATATTATATATATGTCATCAAGTCCATGTGGATTACTGTATACACAGATAAGCCAAACATTATTACTGTCTGGCCAACAATTATGTTTAGGTAAGTGGCATTCACATGACCCTTTGATGGATTGGCGTCCTGTCTAGGGTTGTTACTGTCTTGACCCTAACCAAGAATTATTCTGCAAAGGAAATGAATGAATGAATCCATATAAATTGCCAGATCCCGGGCTGCCAAGCAGAACATTGCCCAGAACATCACAGGCTTGTCTCCTTCCTACAATTAATCCAGGCATGGGCATATTTTAAAAGGAGTAATGTAACCGCCACATCCAGACCATAACCCCATTGAAAATCTTTGTGATGTGCTGAAAGAGATTTTAAGGAACAATTTTACTCTCCTCATCAACATAAGAGCTCCAAAATAAACGCAGCTCTTGACAGAAAGAAAAGTTGCGATGTTCCTACGATGCCACAGTGGATATTTACTCCCAAATATTAGGGTGTATCTTTTTGGGTAAGGTGGAAGATTTGGAACGAATATAGAAATAACAGAGGTAAATTGCTAGTGCCAAGTAATTGTTCCTGAGTGCCACCCTTCTTTTAACAGATCCGGCCTTTTAAGCAGCCCTGAGATAGCCCTTCAAATGGATGTCCTGCTGTGAACCAGGTTCACTGTCAACACAGCAACAGTTGTGGAGGTGGCAGAATAAGTATCTATATACTGCATTTACACCCACAAGGCATCAAAAGTGAAAGAAGGTCAAGCTAGAGTGGGTGGCATTCAAAAGAGTTTTAGACTTCTTGCCAACAACCAACTAACAACAGAAGTATTTATGAAAACACCAAAAGCATCTCCAGAAGAACAAAAGACCATTGAATTGTTGACCATGGGCCAAGAGGCACAGAATCTCACTGCTCTAAAAAAATCACCACAGTGGAAGATATTATGAAGGATCATAGGCCTTGGAAGCTATTCCACATTGAAGCACCTATGTGTGCTGAAGGTCCTTGCTGGTAAACAAAACGCAGCAGAGACCAAAATAATGAGGTCACAAGACACGAAACATAACAAATACAATTGTTCACAAATACAACTGTGAACAGATTCTTGGAGACTATCTAATTTCTACTTGTAACAGTAACAGTGGGGAGTTTAAACTGTGAAAGCTTTCTTCCAGTGGATTTCAATAGCACCAAGAAAACTAATTGTAGGTTTAAAGGGAAGCTTCTTTCCTTGGTTGCATCTTATGAATACATATAAAGTATGTACTTTACTGCAAAATGACTTTCAGTTTAATCACTTCAGATGACTATGTGATAGTCAGTTACAAAATTTAGGAAGCTGGTTTAAATATAGGCAGTAAGAGTGAATTTAATACCTACATAGGTTATTTGTATGGAAACCACATTTATCTTCTCCCTATACGTATTAAATAACATTTGTTATTCATGAGACGAAAGAGAGGAGAAAACAGCTCTCCACCTCTGTCTATTCCTTCCCCTGCAGCATCTGTGGCCAGTCATGTGAGTCGGTCTTCATTCCCACATGGAGACCCATCTCGGCAAATGACTTGTCTGCCTACTCATCTGTCGAACCGACAGGAGAATCCTTCCATCCATCCATCCATCCATCCATTCAGCCATACAAACACACATAGTTTTTAATTACATGAAGTGTTTTAGTTTATTTAGTTAACTAATACAATAAAACATACTCTGAAAAACAAATTAACTTTTAGCCATAAGTCATTTGATTCAGCTCAGATAAATGATTCACTCACGTATCGTACCATATCATTGCCCCATCTTTTTTGCCCCAGTGTGAAGACAGATCACATGGCTTATCTAAGGCAGATAACATAATTTTTTTTAGTGAATCACAATCCTTTTCACAACACTTAATCCAATATAATATCATGATTAATATATGTTGTTTATATATACTAGTTTGCAACAAAAAATGGCAAACAAACCAATAGAATAAAAATAAAGCTCCACAAAACCCTTCAATATTAAAAAAATATTCCAAGTGTTCAAAAATAATGTCACAAAAATAGTCAATTTTAAAAATAATAAATTTCTTCAGACTGGCTAGGCCATAAACCAATTGTAATTGTTTTAAAACCCCAGAATGTTCTAAAAGTTTGTGTTAAATCATTTTACAGCAATGTGCTGTAAGAAATCGTTTAATACATTTGATGTACATCAGAGGAATTGCAATGTTAGAAAAAAATAGTGAATTGGTAAATAGTAACTATGACTATAACTATCTATAACTATATCTATCTATCTATATCTATTTTGTTTTAGAATTTAGTTTATTTATTTAAGTACTAATTTAAATTTTAGTATGAATTTGTTATTGATTTAAATTATTCACCTAATTTTGATATAATTTAATATACTTTTAATATTTATTTAATTAACATCTAGGTCACCCATGGAGGACGGGTCCCCTGTTGAGTCTTGGTCCTCCCAAGGTTTCTTCCTACAACTTTCAGGGAGTTTTTTCTTTCCACTGTCTCCCTAGGCTTGCTCAACTTGGGATTGGCCTTTTAAGATAATATAATATTGTAAAGCTGCTTTGAGACAATGCTCCACTGTAAAAAGTGCTATATTAATACAATTGAATTGAATTTAATAGAATAATTATTTATAGAATCAGAAGACAATGATTCTCAAGCCCTGTAAAGGGGGGCACTAAACAACACAGGGGGTGCATAAGGCTTTGTGTGCTCAGAGGTGCTATGAGTTAAAAAGAAAATGTGCACATGCTAAATAAAAAAAGAAAATGAACCAACAGGAAAAGGGGAAAAAGCTAGTGGGGTGTGGTGCTTGTGGTGCTCTAAATGTCATTGTTGTTTTATTGTTTTGCATGTTGTGTCAAATCCAAAAGAGTTCCATATAACTTATGATGAAAAAAAAACATTTTGTCTAACACATGGTTGGCACAGTGGAGCAAGTGGTTAATAACATCACCTCAAAGTGTGTGTGTGCGTGTGTATGTTTATGTGTCCTGCCCTGAATTATGTCCTTTCTAGCGTCTGTTAATTCTTGTGTATTGTGTTAGGACCTGGCTACAATTATCACCCACCTCCAGATGAAGTATATTAAAATGCCCACAACATAGACATTTTCACTCTTAGCCTAACCTAGACTACAACAGGATTCACTGTAGAAAGCTCCATCTCAGACCGAACAAGGCAGACATAGTGGAGACATGGACCAGGGACTGTGCATCTTTATCAGACAGACAGACAGGAGGCGAGCGATAATACTCAGGTAAAAGAAAAACCAGTCAGTTAAAAACTCCAAAAAGAAGATCTGTTTTCATTTATAATACCAAACTCAAAGAACAGCAATGAGGAACAAGAAAAATACATGGCATAGTAGGGGACAAGAGCTCTCTTAAGGAGTGACTGGTATCTCTCAACAATTCAAAATCACCATCTTTGTCTCTGAAAGACCACCAGCATACATGCACCATGTGGGAAGATAATGAATTTAAGCTGAACTTTAACCTTAACCGTAGTCTACTGCAAAACAAGAATAATTGACTGAGATCATTATGATCATTGATATGGTCTTTTTTGAGTCAAATGAAGACTAAGGTTCTTTATGTCACTTATAAAAAACACAGTTCTTGCGACTCTTAGATCTTTACAGTACCCAACATAGGGTAGGTTAACGCTAATCCAAAAATCCAGAATCAACACAAAGGTCTAGTAAGTACCAGCGGAAAACACATGAGATATGGACATTAATATCCTGAGCTTCTTTCAAACGTGTGCTTATTTATGAGGCTTTTAAGAAGCTTCACAACTTTGCACTGGGCCTTGCCATAAATCCCACCACCACACATCCAAATTCATCCCAGGTGGCCCGTAGTGTGGTTTGGCTGTGCTGCCTCTGTCTCTGTCACTGTTCAGCCATCTGGGCAAAGAACTGGAGCCAGGCTCCAGGGTGCCCCCTCCGGACCTGGCACCCTCCTTCTGCAACCACTTCTGTCCTTATTCGTGCTGCTGCCACATCCTGATTGGTGTTGCTAGGTAAGCCACAAAGTTCTGTGAAATGCCATGGCAACGTCACAGGCTGCAACCAATGACAAGCTGGTGAAGATGGCGATGCGCAAAACTTCGGGAACATAGCCAGTTCCTGCGAGGAGCTGCTCTGTCTTCCCTTCCTGTATCTTGAAAGACGTACAGCCTTCCACCAGGAACATGAAGGTCTGTGCAATTTTTTCTTTCCTAAAGCAGGCTGTAAATAAATTATCTCACAGATATTACTGGGACACCAAGTTACAGCATTGCTGAGCATGAGAGTTTTGATTTAGAATCCAGAAAGTCCACAGTTATAGTCCTAGCCTCAAACAGTGATTAATTTATTATTGTTCACGCAGAAGACATGCCCGAGGTAACAGCAGTAGGGAATTCTATTAACTGTGGGTTGATGAGACTCGGCTTTAAAACACTGTAATGTGACAATGAGTTTTATGTGGCTCTCCTGTGATCACCAGACAAAGATAGCTAAGATAGCTGAAAATGTAGTTAAACACTTATCATATAAATGTGTCTATGTGGGATCTCAAATAAGCAGTACATTTCAGAAGGCCTCATGGGAAAGTATCCTTCGCAGAACACTGAACACTCCTTCAGAAGCTCTTCCCAAATCCAAACAAGTGGTCAAGGTTAATTATGGTGCTTGTGTTCTTTCAGCATTTCCTTCAGCAATTCTTCTGCTTGTTGTGTTGTCTATTATTATCAGTAGGGACAATTTGAGATCTGTCCATCAAAATATGACAACAACTTCACTGTCCTGACTGAGACCCTTTCCAAGTGCAACAACAAAATGCAGGGAAACAAGGCATCAACAGAAGCCCTCATAAAACTAGATCCGCTATTAAATATTACAAATTTATATGGAATTGCACATCAATTGTAGACTTGCAGTTGCCACCTGGTAGGCAGGACACTTGAGTCGTCATTATTTGGATAGTGTAGTATTCAACCAAAAATGCAAGCCAGCTGCTTAAGTACATACTTAAGTTCATTTTTTACAGTGAAAAACGTTAATATTTAGTGCAGCAATATGTTTTATGTGGATGGTTATTTAGGGAAAATAAATTAAAGGCAGCAGTGGTAAGAGTTGTCGCCTCATTGTGGGATCCAAGGCACTGAAGTGCCCTTGTATGAGTGAAATAATATTTAACTCGTATCTCAAATTCAGTTAGCTTAAGTTTGCTGAGTGTGTTTTTTGCTGGTACCCTTGCTGGTTTAAGCCTGTCACGGACAGCTGTATCCTGAAGTTTGTTATGTACTTTTTTCTGCACGGTGATTAGTTTGCAGTGGGTTTTTTATGTTGAGCTGTCTTTAACAACAACTATATTTTCGAAGCTGAGCCAGTTCTATCAATTAAATCCAGCAATGTAAATTATGAGGCAGGTGAGTTTGTTCGAGTTTGTTCACTCAATTTTAACTTCAGTGGTGCAGTTTTAGGTAAAGGCTAGCTCGCAAAAATCACAGTGCTTGCAAATTCATCACCAGTATCACCAGTGAGAAACTATACAGGTCAGAGTGATGTCATGGCCCTAAACATAGACCTTATAAGTCCATATGGCTATCTGTAATTATCATGTCATAACGGGCTGTAGTAGATCAGCAAACAGCATAATGACGGCCCATAAAGTCTATCCATATGCCATTCTTTACGAGGTTGGCAAATCCATGATGCCATGGATGAAGCCTTTACTGTGCATGCTTAATGAGCTACATTTACATACTGTCCATTAAACTCCTGCAATTAAACGTCCCTTACACTCTCTTGTCAGGAAGCAGAATCAGTAAAACATAGAAACCTTGATGTAATTTATGTTTTTTTAAATCTTGGTATAGATTCCACTGCTTTCCAGTTTTGAAATAATTACAATAATAAGAGCTTCTTTAAAATATGGGTGATGTCTGATATTGGATGCCACTCTCTGCATATTTGTAGTGAGCAGATGTGTCCCATAAACTTAACAAGCATGATTTGTGTTGTATCAGTTAACATCACACATGTGAACCTCTGGAGTGGCGCAGCAGTAAAGCATTCACTGATCAGGAAATATTGGCTTTAAACCCCAGTGGTCCAAATCAAAGCATAAATGCATTGCCATGGTTTCTGTGTGCGAGGAATATTCTTTTTTTCTCCTCTTAAGATTCAATCAATTTATTTGTGGGTTTATGTACCCACAAGACAAGCATTCAACCAACATTAAGGATTACATTTACCCACAAAATTGAGTGTTTGAAACGAGAGGCCTCATACACTTCACATCAACACATCAACATATTAAGCATATACATATATTATATTATAGGATAAACAGATATTATGCTCATTAACATATTAAGGGTCTAAATCATAAAGAAAATATAGAAAAAGTGAACTAGACAAGAAAGACAGATTTGTACGACACACAGCCAGCACACACTTTTCTTTTGGATTTTACGCTTTTTTAAATACAAAAAGCAGTGATATTACACGAAACAGGACAAACTAATGAAGTCAATTAAAACAGCCATGATCAAAAAAGACCATAAAATGCTGTGTTTTAAAATGTCACTGTAATTTTTAGCAGCTACAGTAATGTGCAAAAATTGTAGTCACAATTTTAGCAAGTTCTGCAGTTAAAGACTGTAGTCCACCTTTTTCACATATCAGGTAATATTTGCGTTGTGGATCATTCTGATGTATATGTCACTGGAATGTTAATGTGTGTTGTGCTAATATGAGTGGATCAGGCACAGCAGTGCTGCTGGAGGTTTTAAATACCATGGTGTCAATGTTGGACGGAAATTATTCCACAACCAAAAATGTCCAGCCACCAGCATACGGTAGGCATTTTTCTGCGAGCACCGATTAATTAGAGAATGCAGTGTCTGATCCATTAATACCAGAACAACACACACTAACACACTACTATGTCAGAGTCTATGAAGAAGTGCTGAGAATGATCCACCACACACATTGGACCGGATCTGTGGCAGTCATATATTGAATAGAGTAAGCTGACAAACAAAGTATGTAGAGAAACTACAGTCTGTAATTGTAGAACTACAAAGTGATTCTATATGGTAAGTGAAGCTAAAAAAAATATACAATGAGTGCACAAACAAGCCAGTGGTCATAATGTTATGTCTGATCAGTGTAACATATTGTTTAAAACTGGATCCAAAGATTTCAATTTTGAATTAATAACACAATGAGACTCTTTTCCACTAATCTTTATCTCAGACCAATATTTAGGCTATTTACCATATCTTAGCCTCTTCACCCTGTTTTGGCTGCTACCTTTCCAAAAAATGTCAGTCCTGATCAAGCTTATTTGGACTGTCGAAGGGTCAACTTCCTGATGAAGCTACAAGATGCTGCTACTGCTCAATTGAAAGGAGAGGTCACAATAAATGCTTGCTACTGTAGCCTCTAGAAGCTGTTTTTAACACTGCATACAAATCGCATGTACTGTTGTTTTCAAATAAAAGCTCTAATTATTTGTAATAATCATATATGGTTCTTATATCACTGATAACACAATGCTCTGTCTAATATCATCTCAAAGGGCTACTTAGAAAATCAAATATCCTTACTGTTTTCAGGTGGCTTACTCTGAATGAAAAGTGACAGATAATGCATTTGAAAGGAATTCCAATATATTGCTTACAACAGTAATCATATCAGTTTTTTCAGTTTTACACTGGAAATATACTGTTTAAGGATGTCGGTGCAGGACAGAGTTAAGCAAGTGAAAAGAATGTCTTGACACATTTTAGCATAACCTCGAGTCTCACTCTTCTCATTTTCCAGCTGAGGGTGAAATCGCACCCGAACAGAGTAACAAACTCTAATTAAGCTTTTTAGATACACTGAAGAGATACGACAGTTTGTATGGCATCGTGATTATTTAGCCTGCCATTGTGAATATCTGAATGCTACTGACATTCAGACAGGCAGAAACGGAGAAAGTTCATGGCAGGGGAATGAAACAGGTGAACATCTCATCCGCCCAGACAGAGCATGTCATTGACGTGGCAAGTTGGCCAATGCACACATTTAATCGGCTCTCGGACTGGGGGTGGGTGCGTGACAAGCGCGATTGTTATCTCAGTTAAAAGAACAGCTTAAAACCTAAGATAATGGGGGGTGAAATCAATTAAGGCACAAGCAGGTGTATTATTATTATTATTATTATTATTGTTGTTATTATTATTATTATTATTATTATTATTATTATTGGAGCAGACTATTTCACAATAAAAATAATTTATTAGCCACATATAAGAAGACCAATTAATTTCTTTTGGCGCAGGTGTCAGCATAGAGCTCAATTAAATATAAGCACAGAAATGAAAACTGATAAAAAATACTATATAAATAGCTGTGCTGAATATTGCAAATATGACATAAAGCATAGATAGTACAGTGTTCCCTCGCCCCTTCGTGGTTCACCTTTTGCGGACTTGGTACATCGCAGGTTTTCAAAAAATATTAATGGAAAAAAAATATATCGCAGATTTTCGCTATTTTGCGTTTTTTTGCGGAACTTTTACATTTTTACATTTTCTAAAAATATATATTAAAAATATTATCTAACAATAAAGGAATGTTATAAATCATAAAATATGATGATTTACAGTAAATAGCTGTTGTGTTTACTGAATGTGTAGGATATGACGTGCTGGAAGCTCGGTACAGACGGAGCATGTGTGATACGAGAGTGATGTATGGAGTGTTAAGTAAAGAGAACGTTCCATTACATCACCGTGTTGCTTGTTTATTCAACAGTTAAAAACACTACAATAGAGTATTTACTTAGCGGATGAATACTCACCAAAAACGAGAAGTAAGACTAGAGCATCGGCCGCCTGAGTCGCTACTCGCCGACATGACAAGTTTTTGTCTGCGGTTTTGTGTTCGCTGTTTGTGAAAGTTTCATTATAGACTGAATTCATTCAAGCCCTCCAATGATAAACCCCTGCGATAAACGAGTATATAGTATATCATTATATATATATATATATATATATATATATATATATATATATATATATATGTGTGTGTATCAAGTGCACAGTATGTAACGCTAACAATGAATATAAAAGGAGTATAGGAGTATTGCAAGTATATGCAAATGTACTCCACTAAGGGATAAAGTTGATGTGTTCACTGACTATAGCCCTTAAACTTGTGTAATATGTGTAAGTTGTGACTAGTAAAGTGTAATAAAAAGTACACTATCCCTGTGTAGTATTGCTAAATAAAGTACAAACACTATTCATACTACTACAGCATAAAGTGCAAGGCTGATCCAGTAACAGGGCTTGCTCTAAGGGGTGCAAGGTGTAAATCAGAAGAGTAACAGGGCAGTAGAACATCTGCTCAGTTGGCTAGTTGGAAGTACGCTCAGCTCATATTAAAATTCCCACTTTCAGCAGGTTTTCCTCCACTTCTGAGCTAAACACTCTGGCTTGTAGCCAGCCCAGATGCTGCATTTACCCTCCTGTAGTTCATCACACTAATTTACATATACATATAGAGTATACTACTGACTACTGTATAGCACTCATTGTTTATATTTGTTTACTTGTCTTGATCTATGTATTTACATCACTACTAAAAACGACATTCGCATACAGTAGATGCAATAATCATTACAGTAGTATAAGCCCAGAACACGCATACATGTTTTTGTGATTCCTGCCCTGCCATGCTCCTGCTACCAGCAGCTTCCACAGTTTAACAAAGGCATTTCAGATATTCACCAAAGCTCTAGTGAGCAACAGGACGTGCAAACATTTCATCATGACCTCAGCACTTACCTGAAATGAGAGCTGCTTTTCCGGCAGTTGTACAGGGTGAACATTAATGCAACAGCATCAAAGAGGTAGAGGAATAGCGAATATATGACACTGCAATCACGTTCACATCTTACTGCACAAGCACCATTCATAATGGCACACCATACAACATTTAGGCTGTTCCTTCAGACAAGTGAAGCATCGACTCCGACACTGGTGGTATCATCTAGATGCTTTGTTCACGCTTATAAATCTGACCTTATGCTATATATATATATATATATATATATATATATATACATATATATACACACACCCACATAGACACACAGACACACACACACACACACACACACACACACACACACACACACACACACACACACATACATATGTACATGTGTGTGTAAATGTATATGTAATGTTCATAATGTGTGTATATATACATATGTATGTGTGTATGTGTGTGTGTGTGTGTGTGTGTGTGTGTGTGTGTGTACGCATGTATATATATACCCCCATGTTTAAAAAAAAAAAAACACAACAGATTAACTGTATCAAATGTGTCACACCCACACACGAACACAGTCACCCTTGTATTAATCACACACCTGTACCACATTTCAATACTCATGTCACACCCTACTTGTTCCCCTCGTCCACACTCCTTCCTCGCTAAGTTTCTTGGTCCTGCCGGAGTTCTAAGCAGTCTTTCTAGCTCATGTGTTATCGCGTTTACTTATTGTTGCTGACTCGTTCTCCGTCCCTCGATTTTCGCCTTCGCCTCGCCCTTTTGGATCCTGTTCGCCGTGTTTGGTATTTTGACCCTGGACTGTTTTGGTTTCTGATTTCTGCATACAGATTTTGTATTAAAGCCTGTCTCTGGAACTCTGCGTGCGACTCCGTCATTTCTTCTACGTAGCCTGATACAATGCTTCATTTTTTTAATTATATGCATATTTTACTTAAAGACAATTTCTTTGTTCTTGAGCTCTTTTAAACATCTTAAAGCATAGAGCAAACTAGAAGTGATATGTTTTTTGTTTTTCGTAAAGTGAACACCAACTGCTGGTTACATTATAGTATAACTTGCTTTATAACTTAGACTTATGGAGGGATGTCAGGGGGTTATATCTAATAATTTGAAATTCCCTGTAGCCGAAGGTTACCACATACGGTACTCCAGCTGAAGTCATTCTACCCTTGTTTGCTTACATTTGATGCTTCTCTTCAATTTCCTGCTCGCGATAAGCGGATGTTGTGATATGTCACAAGACAAGGGGCTGCGTCCCATATCACCAAATAAAATTACGGAAAATGGCAACATTTACACAAAGAAAGTATTTTTCTATAACTTTCACACACAGTGCCTGGATAACGGACTGACTTTTAATGTTCACGAGTCATTTTGGACGAGTCGAGAGTCATTAGAGACGAGTTTCAAGTCAAGTCTGAAGTTTTTTTCTAGGCAACTTAAGTGTGACTTCGACTCGAGTCGCTCACTCGAGTCCCCATCTCTCATAGTGTGTTTTGCAGTGTTTTTACTTTATTAAACACTTTATTAGACACATACCATATTACTTCACAGTGTAGACGTAAAGTCAGAGGCAGTAGTTCATCTTTTGTTGCACAGCTTGTGTTAGTCATCCTAACCTTTTATCAGCGCTCACAGCATGCTGTCTAAGAGATTCTGGTGACTAGACTGATCAATTCATACCAGCACAACACACAAACGCACCACCACCACACCAGTCACATTGCTGTGTAGAGAATGATCCACAAATGGAGACATCCAGTGAGAGATCAAAGCAAAATATGTGAAGAAACAGATGGACTACAGTCTGTAATTGTAGAACTAGGACTGTGTAAGCCTGGTGGTTAAGTTTCTGGACTGGTTCCAGGGTTCAAAACATACCTCTGCCAAGCCGGCACTGGTTAGACTTTAAGCAAGTCTTAACCCACAATGTTAGCGTGAAATGTAAGATTGTATCAGTTGTATGTCGCTCTGGATAAGGGCTTGTCTTTTTTCTTTTTTAAAGTTTTCTACATGGTAAGTGGAACTGAAAGAAAAAAAATGTAGAAACAAGGAGGCGTACCTAATAAAGTGAGTGTGAGTGTATAATATTGTGTATAAAGCCCCAATGCAAATGGTTAAATTGCATCGCAAGGTTAAAACAAAAATACAGAGGTGTTTGGGACTGTACCTTGTCGTGTCCAGTTTCTCCTCCTTCCACAATCTCAGGAGCCATGTACTCGATTGTACCACAAATGGAGTAAGCCCTCTCCACCTACGAGGCCATGAGTGGGGAAATGTTTAGTATAAAACGAACAACAGCTGCACATTCTCCGTTTACACTACAGTTAACGTGTAGTCCATCTTTAGCATGCACAATAGTTCCTCCGCAGTTTACAACACAAACATGTGGTGGGGCTAAATGACACTGAACATAAACACTGCACACTGGATCTAGCATCTATGGGTCAGCTGGAGGTGCACTTTCTAAAGTATAACAGAATTTGTTTGAAACATATGAGCATGCTGGAATCTGCATGTGCATAGCTTGTGTGGTCTTTTAACAACATGCAGTACAGTGTTCCCTCGCCGCTTGGCAGTTCACCTTTCGCCGACTGTATGCATTGAGAGTTTTCAAAAAATATTAATGGAAAAAATATTGCGTATTTTTGCGGAATTTTTACATAAAATTTTTTTATAAAAACATTTTAAAAATATTAATTCTAACAATAAAGGAATGTTATAAATCATAAAATATAACGATTTACAGTAAATAGCTGTTGTGTCCACTCAATGTGTAGGATATAACGTGCTATAAGCTCGGTACGGACAGAGCATGCCTGATATGAGAGTGATGTATGGCGTGCAATGTATGGTGTGTTAGGTAAAGAGAACGTTATTTCAGCGTGTTGCTTGATTATTCAACAATTAAAAACACTACAACAGTGTATTTACTCAGTGGATGAATACGCACCAAAAAGGAGAAGCAAGACCAGAGAGTCGCTACGTGCCGACATGACAAGTTTTTGTCTGCGGTTTTGTGTTCGCTGTTTGTGAAAGTTTCATTATAGACTGAATTCATTCAA
>JAUZST010027310.1:0-30229 GCA_034779995.1 Parotocinclus haroldoi | reverse complement strand
TTAATTAACATCTAGGCCACCCATGGAGGATGGGTCCCCTGTTGAGTCTTGGTTCCTCCCAAGGTTTCTTCCTACTATTTTAGGGAGTTTTTCCTTGCCATTGTCGCCCTAGACTTGCTCAACTTGGGATTGGCCTTTTAGATAATGTAATACTGTAAAGCTGCTTTGAGACAACGTTACGTTGTAAAAAGCGCTATATAAATAAAATTGAATTGAACTGATGTATGGGACGGGAGACCCTCAAAGTGCCACTAAAATACTAAATATATCTGGGGTTCCCCCCATCCATCGGCACTGAAAGCCCCTGGATCGTTACCAATATCCCTAAAGGGCAAGGGCACCTGTGGTTGGGCGCACGTATCGAATGGAGATCGAATAAAGATGACCTGGCCCCGAACTGCACTAAAACCCACGCCTAAATAGCAGGAGAAACAGCTGTTCGGGATCAGGTCTCAATTAGGATCCTGAATATAAACAGCCTCACCGATAGCTCTGTAATGGCGACCGGGGGGCGGCTGAACGCGCCAGGGCAAAAGGTAGGAACCCTAACACCTCCTTAACCTAAAAACCCATTGAAAACCAGTCCATAAGAAAGGGATAACCAACCGGGATGATCCAGAAATTACGAACTTTTCAGATTTCTTGCTTTGCATATCTAATCTTATTAAGAATTACAGGTTACAACTCAACAACATTAAGACAATATATCATTAGATTTCTTCAAAGGCCACTTTCAATAAAGGTGCCACCAAATCTGGTGCTAGCTGTAAATGTTTGATTCATTCTATTTATCTTTGGTGATTGCTGTATACTTATCTGGGTTATATGTGAGGGCTCTGGAATCTATCCCAGAAACATTGAGCGCAGGAGTGCAATTTGAAGTAGTCAGGCAGCTACTGTCACGTTACTGGCAGGAGAGAGGAAACCCCCACAGACACAGTGAGAAATGTCTAACTGACAGTAACTGGAGCTTAGGGTCGAACCTGAGCTACTGAAGTGTAAATAGGTTTTATTCAAGAATAGGTGGTTCTTTGTAGATTCATCAAACTAAAGGCGGAACAGATGTAAACATAAAACACAAGGGAACTAATAAGAAGAAAACCTTTTTTCAAAGACAAGACCACAAAATGTCCCAAAATATGTTTGTTCATCAGATCCCTATAACTGGCTCATTTTATCAACTGGGCTCAACTTCATATTACAGAATACAGGGTTGTTTATATGAGTTCTGACACTAAATAAACAATACTGGGACACTTACACACTGTGACATGCCATTCTAAACCCATAGGCATTAATATGGAGTTGGTAAGACAGTTTCCACTCTTCTGTACAGGCTTTCTATTAGATTTTGGACTGTGTATGCAAGATTCCTTCCCCATTCAATCACAAGAGCACGAAGGGCCCTGAGGGTGGACGAGAAGGTTTTCAACCCTTTTTCTATACTGCTCTATGCAGCAGTGTAGTTAGTACCAATTTAGGTCAGAGCTTTCTGCACTGTGGCACAGTTATACTGGAACAGAAATGGTTTTCCCCTAAACTGTTCCCACAACAATCGGAGCATACAATTGTCCACAATGTTTTGGTATTCTGAAACATCGTTTCTTGAAGGTTTTCCTTCACTAAACCTTAAGGGTCTAGTCCAACCTCTTAAAAACAACCAATTTTCATTATCCCTCCTCCACCAATCTTTGCAGTTGGCTTATTACATTTAGGTATGTAATGCTCCGGAATTTCACCAAAGTACACTCGTTCATACGAGTGTCAAACAGAGAAGCACAATTCTTCACTCAACAGAACCCAGTGGGGATCCAGTGGCAGTGTGCTTTACACCATTCCATCCGACACGTCATTGTGCTTGGCGATGTAAGGTTTACATATAGCTGCTCAGCCATGGAGACCCATCCCACGAAGCTCCCATGCACAGTTGTTGTACTGATGCCAGAGGAGGTATGAAACTCTGCAGTTATTGAGTCAGCAGAGCGTTGGCGACTTTCATGCACTATGTGTCTCTGCGACCCTGATCTGTAACGTTACATCTTCTGCCACTTCGTGACTGAGTTTCTGTGGTTCCTAAACACTCCCGCCTTTTAATAATACTACTAACTGTAACTGTTAACAGTGTAATATCCAGAAGGAAATACATTTTACCAACTGACTTGCTGTAAACATGCCGCCCTATTACATTACCATGCTCAAACTCAGTTAGTTTTCATTCTTTCATCAGAGTCTATAAAGGCAAACTGCTTGACTGGGTGCTTGATATACTACATCTTTGGCAATGGGACCAAATGAAACACCTAAATTCAATAATTATTAGATGTGTCCCAATACTTTTGTATTTATGTCACATATGGTATCCTGAATTTTTTTGACATCTTCGAAAACGATGGTCAACTAATTATGATAGTAAATTTAGATATTGGTCTGACAAAACAAAAACAACTCATCTGTCCACAGTGCATCTGAAGACAAAACAACTGCACGAGCACACGCAGCAGCACCATTACTTACTCCTATCACACGAGTCCGAGAACTGCCTAGAACCGGTAACATCCAAAGAACTCTGGAGGAACCATAGGTAGGGTTTAAAGCGTGTGAATGAAAAGGCAAAGCTCATAAATACCCTACAGATTTTACAGTTTGTTTGTCGTATCTAAAATACATTCATTCAAACATTTCAACATAATTATTAGTACATAATCGCTATGCATTTGTCCACTATGCACTAATCCTTGCCTTTTTAAAATACCTGCAAATCTCTTAAGCGAACGAACACATTATGTGAATACAGTTAATAAACTGTAGGGGATTATAAATTGTTGTATTTATATATAGGCTGTACATTCATTACCTGGTTGTTGCTGGGTGCGCGGTCCCATCATTGTAAAGAAGACGCGTCCTGCTGGTGGATCCAGCCTCGCGCATCTTGTTCTGAATCAGGGGACTCCAGATCTGACTGAGGACTTCCGCCGGTTGTGCTCTCAAAGCCTCCAGTTCTGGAGAAATACATTACACGGTTGGGTGACGACCCGGAGTGGGCAGGTTACTAAATCCCGACGGGTGTAATACAGCAGCAAGCATCTTCCCTCTTCTTCACCAAGCTCCCAACGCAGCCAACATAAATCAGTTCCACATGATTTTCCTTTTCTCATACGTATTAATGAAATACTCTAGCAATAAGTCAGGGCGTAAAAAAGTCTTGAAGGCTTCTTCACCTGTCCGCTTGGCAAAAAGGATAAAAATCTAAAAACCGTTTTTAATCTCGTTGGGAAGATGGCAACAACACGCTAATATAATAATGTTTTAATATTTTCGAAATTGCTCTCTTCATAAAAGATCGCAGATGAACCAGAGAGCGGGAGGTCTTGCTTCAGCGTCCTCTACGTGCGATAAGGAGTTGGCTGCTTTTCCAACCGACACGTTCCTCCCTTTACGAGCGCACTACCTAGTGTATTAGGTATTATATTTATGTCTTCTACATAGTTTACTGTACGCGGTGAACAGAGAGATTGAGAAACCATCCGCTGGCACTTTTCGACACGAGCAGATCTTTCTCTAACACTGCTCCCTGGATCTTTCGTAAATCACCGACATTGTGATTTTTTAAGTGAACGCTCCAAGTGATTGTATAACACACTTAATTCAATTTAAGACGACATTTAGCGTTCGAAATAAAATCTCGGAGCAGTCGTTCACAGCTGAATACGCCATCTGCTGGAGCACCTTGGTTACCCTACAGTGTTTCATCCACTCATTCATTCATTCATTCATTTTACTGTCCGCTTAATCCTAGTTGGGGTTGCGGGAAAGCCGATGCCAAGTCGGCGGTACAGGTTGCAAGGCATATATAGTGAGCATATCTATCATAGGGCACAATTACTTACACACTCATACACACACTCACACATTAAGTGCTCTGGGCTCTTTAGAAGAGCCAGTTAACTTAACACAAATTTGTGAGGAAACCCAAATATGCCCAGCTAAATCCACACAGACACAGAACGGACATGCAGACCATGGCAGAGTATTATCAGGCCCTAACCAATGCTAAAGCTATACATTTCTCAGCACTCCTAACTCCTAAAGTTTTTATACGGTGGAATTAAACCATTGGACAATTAGTATAGAAGTAAGGAAGTGTACCTAATATAGTGAATGTTGCTAGCCTATATGTTGGCAGTATAACAAGAAGCAAAATTGCATTAACCACTTATTCCCTGTCAGTGATAATACTGTATATAGAAAGTCTGAGTGCTGTAAAGTCTAACAAACTGTTGAGGACTTGATAACGTTAATTCCTTATGCATCATTTCAGGGTCCACTGAACAGTGTCTGGATAAAAATGTATGTATAGCTAATCTCGGCCCCTGGCACATGGTGCCATCTCAGCATCCAGGTAAACAGCAGAGCCTGGGCTGTCTCTAGAAAATATCCCTGTACCCTCCTGTCGCCTCAATTAAGCACTCAGCCGAAGAAATAGAGACACAGAATGGAAATGGAACCAGACAAGCACCCAGGGCTAAAGGCTTTATGCTGTTTACCAATTACAATAACTCTTACACTTGACGCTGGATTTGTTTTATCCTGTCCTTGGATACAACGCAAGTTCATAGCAGAAATATGTATTAAACACACTATACCATAGTTTTGAAAAAATTTACATACATATAAACAATATTAGCTTCAATAACATACCTCTCAATCATTTTCCACAATTCCAGTTCCACAGTTATATAAACTCAAGCACGTAGCCACCTAGTCTGTCTTTACAATCATTTGTGAAAGAATGGGTCGTTCTAATTTAATCAAGGTACTGTAATAGATGCCACTGTTGCAACAAGTTGCTTCATAAAATGTAATCCTTCCTAGATATTGGGACTGTGGTAGCCTAGTGGGACTGTGGTAGCCTAGTGGTTAAGATACTGGACTCTGGACCAGGAGGTCCAGGGTTCAAATCCCACCTCTGGCAAACTGCCACAGTTGGGTCCTTGAGCAAGACCCTTGACCCAGAATTGCTTGGATTGTAAGACTTGTAATCACTTGTAAGTCGCTCTGGATAAAGGCGTCTGCTAAATGCTGGTAATGTAAAAAGATATTCCATGATCAGCTTTGACTGATTTAACTGAAAAAGTGAACACCTTTAAGAACCAGAGTAACTCTGACTGCATACAGTTACAAAGTGCTAAATTCCAAACCTCTTTTTACAACTGTGCAATGTGAGCTTCATGGCATGCATCAACAAAACCAGTGCCAAGCCAACTGGGTTAATGCTATGGGATTGTTTTCTAGGGGTTGGCTCAGGCCCCTTAATTCCACTAAATAACGCCTTCATGCTTCCACCTACCAAAAGATTTTGGACAATTGAATGCCTCTAATTTTGTGGGATCAGTTTCCCAGTGCACAAAGCCCAGTCCATGAAGACATGGTTGGGTGAGTTTGGTCTAGAAGAACTTGACTGGTCCACACAGAGCCCTGACTTCAATCCCATCAAGAGCTTGGGGATGAACCTTGAGATTATGCATCAGGAATTATTTTCCAACATCAGCATCTGACATCACATATTCTCTTCCAAACGATTGGGCAAAATTCCCACAGATACAGTCCAAAATGTTGGAAGGGTTACTACATATTAGTGACTATGGAAAGGGGTGTAATAAAATATGAATATGAATATGAATTAATATGAATGAATATGAATATGGGTGTATTAAAAGATCCTGTAGGTGCAACATGTGGGTGTCCCAATACTTTTGTTCGTAGAGTAAATTTCTAACTGGTGGGTAAAACCTTACAGCCACTAAAACTAAACAACCTCTAGATAGAGGTCATGGGAGTTTCACACAGACTGTCATCTCACAGAAATACACACAGTTTATTATTAGATATGCTTGGAAAACGAAAGTTTCAGTACAATGCTTGTGGAACGTATTTGGTGGGGTCAAGTTTATACACTATATCATCGTGAAAGCACACAATGATATACTGTAGATCCACAAGGATAGAAAGATCTGATATGTATTTATTTTAAGGTTAGGGTTGAGTCCTGGCTATGACAGAAGGCAAACTTGTACGTATGTGTGTGTGTGTTTAATGGTGTGGGTTTAATGGTTTAGGTATCTCGATCTTCAGTCTTGTACAATGCTCACAAAATTAGGGGATATTTTATTATAGAATATGTCATTTTGAAGTCTCCCTACTTTTTTGAACCTTTTTCTGATGCAAAAGGAAGCTGGTGGATAATAGAGACCTTGCGTTCCTCCAAATTCCATTCACACAGATGCTCAATAGGGGTTAAGCTCTGGAGACCAGCTTGGTGGGAGATGTGATTGATGTGTGACTACACCAAACACAATTACACATAAACAAACCAACACAGGGAGTGATGTTCCAAGAAGCGACCTGTAATTTAATCATAACGTGCGTAGTTTAAAATAATAGTTATCACACAAATGCAACTCTGGCTATGTTAAAGAACTTAATTATTTCATTACAAAGGGCAGAGCACTGCAGCATTTGCTTCTTCTTTTTCTTAAAGGTATTATAGCTTCCCATTAAAGGTCAGTACCACCGTCTCCTTGCAGCCTTCGTTCTTTTTAAATTGCAGGAACACTTTGTCTGATGTCAGCTGGCAAAACCAACACAGACAGCATAACAAATCCCATGTGAATGAATTAATGAATGATCGAGTTAAGCCCAGCACACAGTGTTGTAAAAGCGGGGTTGCAAATGTCATAAAAGCTGTCCAATAACTATGTGACTTTATTCATGTACATATTTTGATATTTTGATTAAAAATAAAGAATGTCACTGTGAATGCTAAGTAAACCAGGAATAAAATGTAACTATTTATAATTTTACGCCTTGTTGCATATAAGTGGTCTGAACTACAAGTCTGAACACTCGCTGGTGATTGGCTGTTGAAGTAACCAGCATTTTACGGCCACGTTATCAGATGCTATGAAAGTTTAAGGGCTGTGAATGTGGATATTTAAAAACCAACATTCGTTGATAATCAATATGTATCAGAATAAAATAGAGGTATGAAAAAGGTCCCAACAACTCACATCTTCAATGAAAAACAGACCTTTTACTTCCTACCTGAACCTGAACCCTGCATGAATCTCCTACATGGTGGACATTAATAATACAATTGTACATCATTAATACATAATGTAATATTGCAAGTATGTTTTAAAAACTACCAAAAATGTGTACAATGTCTAAAACATGAGATAATCAACAATAAATGTATGATGCTAATTTTTTTTGTTTGTTTTTTTGTTTTCTTTTTGTTTGTTATTTTTTACATGCACACCTGAAAATTACAGAATATTCCACATATGCCATATGCCAGCTGCTCCTACACAATTTTGACATGTTTACTTTCATATATCGTTTTTGTTATTCACTTAATTGCATGAATATTACAACCTCTTTCAAACTGCTGGAGGCTTTCATAACTTTCATAAGTAGTTATGCTCAGAAGTACATGCATAACAGTTTAAAGCCAGATGTCAGATACCACAGTATTATTACAACCCTCATATCCCCCCAGGTGGTACATGTAACCATCCATCTCCACCACCCTGCTATGGGGTAGCTCAAGCACATCATCTCACAGCTCCACTCGTTTGAGATTAGGTTGTGCCTGAAACATAAGAAAAACAGGGTTATGTGACGAAGCTCTCATATTCTCGAATGGCATTAAAGCACTACAGGGAATTAAATAGAAGGTCGATCGGTCTTCTGAGTCTGTGTGTTTTGCAGTGCACAGCATTAGATTCTTGCTTGTGGAGCAGATAATTTGTATGTTTTTGAGTCAGATGGCTAAAAGCAAGATAACAAAATATTTCGCTTTAGCTGACACAGTGCATGAATATTCAAACCAAACACATAAGTTACACAATTTACAAAGAACTCACAAATGCTGTATAGCGTAGAACACTTTATATTAATATAGTCAAATTATCCTGGCTGTACTGTTATGCATGTTAGCCCAAATAACGTGTGTTAGATGTGATGCGTTTGGTGCTATGAAGTTAACATAGCTCTCTAGAAAAGAAACGTTTCAATTGCTGCGATTGTAAGATTGTATCAATTGTAAGTCACTCTGGATAAGGGTGTCTGGTAAATAATGGAAATGTAACTATCATTTGGGACAGACATGACTTAAAGGTTAAGGAACTCGACTTTGGGCCAGAAGATCCATGGTTCCAATCCCACCTCTGTCTAGCTGCCACTGTTGAGTTCTTGCATAATGCTTTTAATCCGTAGACATATAACCCTAGATGCTATGGTTCGTCATTGCGATACGTCAAAGCATCCACCAACTAATAAACATACTGAAAAGGGGAAAAAAAAAGAGCGAGACGCTCTCTAACATATGAAAACAAAAATGTGAAAAGGCGCCGCTGTGTTGCATCCCAGGTGGGAGCAAAGTGGGAATAAATCGAGGTGAACACCAGGGCCCAGACCCAAGATGCAAGCTTCACAAGCCGTGGGCCGTGCAGCCCCTACCAGCCGGTGAAGGCGCCGAGGCGCGAGCACAAATAGAATGCAAAAGGCGCCGAAGCACCAGGGGGCAAGCGTGAGCTCGAGCGCACATGTAGCGCGAGAAAGCTATATACGTATACGGGTACGTATATTTTGAGCGAGCAGCCGGGTGGCAGCTCTAGCCGGGGCGTGTCTCAAACTGAGAGGGCAGCCAACTAGAACGAGGCTCAACAAAGAAGTGGGGAGTGAGGCTAAATAGTGACCGAGGATGGAGAGTGCACGTATAAGCCAAGCCAGAGCGCACCTGAGAATGAAATGACCCTCGTACCTGTCTGTCGGCACTAATAGCCCCAGGACGTTACCAACTAGCCAACACACTAAGCGAGCTACAACAAATTAAACGTCCAGCGTGTCAAGGCTTGCCTGAGCTAGTACGCACCGGTGGTCGGGTGCATGATGGAGTGAAACAACCTGGCCACGAACACTGCTAGAACTCCTGCTTAAGTAGAGGGAGGCTCAGGTGTTCAGGTCGTTAACTAGACACTGGTTATAAGCCGCCTCACCGATTGCTCTCTAACAGCAATCAGCGAGGCAGCACTGCAAGGGACAAGGTAGGAACCTTAACATGGACATTGTTTTTTCAGGTTGAAATGCACAATACATTTCTCAATTGTTTTTAATAAGTCATTTTTATATTCAAGACTTTTGATTTATGTGGACTACAATAAAGTTCAGATTCCACTTCGAATCTCGATAGAGAGGAGTGTGTATCAACGTTAGGCAGGTTAGTGTGGTGGAAAATCATTCCTAGTCATAATATTTTAAAATCAAATCACAATTTTGTCAAGCATGCATTTGGATGAATTCTACTGGTTAATACTTGACATGAAATGTGGAGAAGGTTTACTGGTTTGAGAAGGTTACTGTTCTTAAAATGGCTTTTTCTGTCACTATTATTTGTTCTGCGCCAGGTCAGAACTCATTCACTACGAAACACTTAAATACTGTGCATGTTTACATCATGTAACAAAAGTGACATTATGACTGTTTTTGACTTGCAAAATGGGTTCTAATCATGAGGTTACATGTGCTAAAGAACCTCTGTATTAGTGTGGAGATTGCTGGGCAGTTTTACAGCAAAATTGTAGAGTTGCGAGAATCTGTCTTTGTTTTCAATTTAGCTATATAGCTAGCTGACAAACAAGCTATACCTTCTAACATCTAGCTAGCCTGAGTGATAGCTTAAGATAATATTATACAGTACTGTGCAAAAGACTTATGCCACAATTACTGTAGATATGATATACCATTAATTAAGCAATGCACAATGCCCATATATAATGATTTCTTAGTCTCTTCATTAGAATATAACCCGGAAATTTGTGGGAAATGGTTTTTCAGCACACGAATGAACATATAATGTGGTCCAGCAAAAATGTTCATCAGCCATTTAATGTTATTCACAACTGGCATTGGCATGTTTATGTTTATGTTTAAGTCAATTGGATTGACAGTTCCACAGGAAGACGTCAATCCCTGTATTTTCACTATCCAGCTTTCTTTCCACTCGTCCGGTGAGTCTATTGTCACAAAGTCACCTACACATGTCCAGTCATTGTCAGGCTGGAATATTACAGCCCAACGCTTGGGGCCATCCCTAAAGACGAACGCAATCCATGGCATTCCGTCTACGTCGCCGGCCATGTTGTCTTTGTTGTGTTGACAGAGCGAGAAAAACCATTCGTTTCCCTTGCATGCTGGAGGATGGAAAAAAATTAAATTAACAGAAGAAAATGGTTAGCTCTCCATCGGAGGGTGGACAAGAAAAAAAATAAAATTTTAAACATTGATGCTGTGGCGGATCTGAGTAATACCAAAAAAAAAAGTTTTTTTTTGTGTATTCTTCAAATATGATCATTGACTGATCCGCAAAACAAGCAATAAAAAAGTCTGGCCTTACCATCTGCAGACACTCTGCACGTAAGCCGTTACTTGGTCCCTCGGCTCCTAAACCATCTTGGGGACCCCCGGCGGCCACACCAGACCCCTGGACTCTTGGCTGGTTGGCTGCCTCTGAACTCTCGGCTGGTCAACAGTTTCTGGGATCCTTATTTTATGTTAAACCTGCTTTCATTTATTAATAAATGTCTTTGCCATGACTGAGTCATCGGTATGAAGCTGACAAGTTGGTTACGGGACAAACGGGTAATATATAAATAATGCAGTAACGTCTGCAAAAAGCAGCATTATCATTCAGTTCTCTGATTCTGGCAGTCTTTTTTTCATGGATCATACACATATTTAAAGTTCTAGACGGATCTAAAGTAGAACAGCAGAATCCCATTTTTGAGACTGAGGAAAACTTCACCTGAATTTATGACTAATATGTGGTCTTTGGTCAGTATTACCAAACCATCTATAATGAAGAAAATAAAAAACAAAGTAATAATTATGTGATGTAATATCAAGCTTTCTTAATTAAATAATGATCTATGAATAAACTAACCCACATGCAAACTTTATATCAACATACAGAGTATACAACAGGTCCTACTGTACCATGGGGGCACCACTGGGCCAATGTGATGACCGCAGACCCTGATCACAGAAACTCAAAATGATGTAATCCAGTAAATACACACAGAGACCAAAATCACACAGAAAGCACCAACACAAAGTTTCAAAGGTGCCAAGAATCAATCCCTGAACTATATTTGGTGTTGGCTAGCTGAGAGCTTCACTTAACAGTACCAGTAAACTAAAACAGTGAAATGAGTGGCTCAGTCAGCAGAGTACTGGTTCCCAATGCTGAGATTCTCTTTTTTGAGTCCATTTCTGGTAAAGGTAGGATTGCTGGTTATGGACTGGCCAAAGCCACTCTCCAGTTACAAGTTCCTGTTTGGGTTGTGCTCCATACACGTTGTATCTCTTGTTCAGATTACCATGCCGATGACGGGTTCCCAAATCTTCAGGTGGGTTCCCAGTCTTTGGATCAGGTTCCCAGGTCTTCATCATGGGTTTTCAGGTTTTTGTATCAGGTTCTCAGGTCTTTAGGGTGGATTCCCAAGTCTTTGGGGTTGGTTCCCGGGTCATGTTCTAAATGAGTAAAACAGTTTTGTGTGCTTGCACTATGAATTATAAATTATGAAAGTTATTTAGAGAATGATAAATGAATAAGTAAATTAATACAACTAAAATGAGGTGGAAATCTGGTGTGCGTTTTGATTTGACACAAGAGTTCAGTGGAACTGATCTCTGCAGTCATTCATACCAGGTCGCATCCAGTGATGCCAGCAGAAGTGTACGTCATATTAATATTTAACGTTAGGTCTTCACATTATAGCAGTTTGTGGAATATTGGAATGGGAATTTAAAAATGAACCCAAAATGTATGCATTATGAAACATAAAATTAAAAACAACAGCCATTTCCAGAAAACGCCTCTTAGCACCAGAGACATGTAATTTAGTTTGTACTAGGCACAGATCATGAAAAACTTTAATAACTTAAATAACTACTATCCATCCACTAACAAGAGGCACAGATCAAGCAATGATACATGCAATATAAGTTGAGGTAGTAGTTCCTAAATACGCTACTAAGGGACGATTGTAAGATGAGAAATTTAGGGGTGCTGAGCACCAAATAAGACTGATATTTAAACAAACAACATCAGATTTTTTTGGGTAGGTGAAACACTGTGATCGAAAAGAAACCAACAATCTGTGAAAACTTCTTTACATGATGAGCCTTTGAGCCACAAAGTTATCACTTGGTTTTACAAAGTATTACAAATAAAATTGTAGGAAAATTAAAAGATAACGAGGGATAAAGAATAAATAGGATAAATGTAAAGAGGAATATCTGCCTAAGGTATTATTTATCTCTGAGAAAAATAATTTATATATGTTTAACGTTTTTCAGCTTATTAGAGACAAGCCTCTGTTTAAAACAACAACAACAAAAACTACTTTTTATTCTTATTTTCAGGGTGCTGGGACTCAATTAGGTGGTAGTATTAGCAGTACCCATTTGAGTAAATCGACAGAGAATGATATCACAGTAACCATTTCTTCAGCTTTGGGGACATTATGGGACAGCAGCACCTCCCCCAGGTCCTTATGCATCAAGTATCATTACACTGAGAATATGGAGTTGTCTTTGGTGTCTCACAACGTTAATGACTTCCCTATAAGTGTACAGTAAATAGCATTAATTTAATATAATTTTTTGGTCATATTTAATAAGTAAGTAATTGTTCATACACATTATACTGTACATCCAGAATATGCATACAGCAGCGTGTCTTATGCATGCCTTCATGCAGGAGTAATACATTAATTAATGTAGTAATTCAGGGTACTACATTAATGTTAAGCATTAGTAAGCAAAATTGTATCATGACTTCACATTTTTGTACATTTGTTATACAGATTTCTATTGGATGCCTCATTGACTCCATATGGTTAGTTAAATTAGCATAGGTTCAAATTAGAAAGAAAACTGCAACACCATGCATGTATTTGTTGCTGCATTTGCTTTGCATATGCATTGCTGCATATTTTGAAAAAAAAAGGTTTCATTTTTATATATTCCCTTAGCTAATTATCTATAAAGCCTGTCTAGCTATAAAGCTATCTATAAAGTCACTGAGCACAGCACTGAGAATCTTTGGTGGCATAGCTGGGAATTTAATTCCATTAATTATTGGAATAGAATCAACAGTCCAACAAACAAGCACAAAAATTGATACTGTCCATAGGTATTGCATCATCATAAAACACCATGATGGAAATGAAAGCTACACTGTCACTTATTTCTCCTGTCAGTAACTAAAATTTGGCAGTCAGGGGCTGTAATTAATCAAGCTCTGCGATTTCCTTATGAAAGCTGTGTGTGTGTGTGTGTGTGTGTGTGTGTGTGTGTGTGTGCCAATGTGCAGTAAGTAGTAGTATGAGTCAGATTTGTGGGCTTGCCCAGTGACAGATATCCGCGGTTTGAGAAAATCCGATTGCCATGCAGCACTCTGGAGTTTATCATTCTTTTGAATGGTGATAAATAGAATTGGAGGAAAGATAGTGGCCCTACCTGAGTGTCAGCATTTCAGTGATGCTCACCTTTCCATATTACTTACACATTTTCCATATGTATAATAACACTGCTGCAACTAATTCAAACCCTCTGGTGTTCAACTTAACCTGACTTCAGTGTTCCCTTGCCCACATCAGCTTTAAAATCATAATACTTACCAAACCCTTACCTAATCATACCTAATCAAACCCTGCTCTGTACTACCTACCCTTTGGAAAGCCTTCCTTTGGAGCCTCTCCTCAAGACAAACAGAAGATAAGAATCAAGACTATTCCTTCGCATTGCAGATATAACAATGCATTTGGAAAGTCTTTATTTACGACCTTTTCACATTTTTCAGTTTTGTTATATGGAGGTTTAGGGGTGATGCCTTGTGCTTGGGATCTGGAACAGATTAATTCAATTTATGTTATACCTTATAAGCCTTCTGGAACGAATTAACGATTAGAACGAATGCACCACTGTATACTCTGTTAGAGCTACCATATTGATCATGTAAAGTCAGAGACAGTAGCTATTGTTGTACAAATATTGTTGCAAAGTGACACTGATGTGTTCAAAAGCTACAGCAACATGAATGTATCTGATCCACTCATACCAGCATAACACAAATTAACATACCTTGTTACTAATCGTTACCTTTTTATTTAATTAATTGGTCATTCTGACATTGTACAACCCAAGATCAAAACAAGGCTGGAAGGTAAGGAAAATGCAAATACTAAAAACATGCAGTGCTTCTTACATGTACAATTATATAAACGTAAATAGTTTGGAAAAAATATATTAATGTTTTGTCTAATGAACTTCATTTTATTTGTTAATAAACAGTTTAGACGTGGCACTTTTTATTACAATTTTTTTATTTAATCCTATACTCCGATATAGTGGGTGTTCAGCGACTGTGTATGTAGTGTAATTACCATTATCTTTGATTAGTGTTATTTAGCATTAAGTATTACCTTTGTTGTATTATGTTTGATTAAGCGACATTAGGTTTAATGTTTGTTTTCTTGTTTTTTATTTACTCTAGTCTGATCCAGACACAATAACCTGTTCTGTTAATGACAATTTTACTTATGAGCTACTCTCACAATTTTACTCTTGTCATCAATAAGTTCTGATGTGAAGACAAACTCTTCTTCTGGCATCTTGTTTCTGCTGATGTGGTCACTTGTCAGTACGGTGAACTGATAACGCCATCTTATTGTACACCATCATTGTTTGGGGTGGAGCTTATAACTCAAAAAGTCTCATTTGAACATTTAAACCAAATTTACTGCCAAATTTAAACCAGAAGCTAGACCTTAAGTTGGATCATTATGATACCAGTGCCAAAATACAGGTACTCTGGTATATATATATATATATATATATATATATATATCATGGCTGAGAAGTATCAAAGTCTGCCTGTGATGAGTCATTATTATACATGGCTGGTAAAAGTCCACATTTTCATGTACACTAATTATTTCTTTACATAAATTATTTCTTACATTAATTATTATCCAATAATTGTGAGATATGATAAGAATGAATATGATGATATGAAGTCCACTCATAATAAATGGTTCGACAGTGGCAGCTTGGCAGTACTGGAATTTAAATATTCTGGTTGGCACCCAATATTGCAAGAAAAGACAGAATAACTGATATTTACAAGAAGGGAAAATGCAGGCTAGCTCATCTTAGATGTGGCTTCTAAGAATATTTGAACCCTAAAGGATTTAGAGATTTTTTTTACATGTGCTTGATTTTGCCTGTACATAACAACATTTAAAAAGATTACCATGCAAGTGTCTACACGCTTATAACGCACTGCATCAATACAATCAACCACACAAAATTTCTCTTAAAACCACAAAAATACATATAGAACCACACAACCTAGCGTTGGACATTCATATTGACCTAAACAACATTATGGAACAGGTACATCCCTTTATCGCAGCTGATGGCATTGGTCTCTGTCAGTAGGGTAATGCTCCTACTATCAATGGAAGCTGCTGAAAAAATGTGTGGGGGGCATAAACGGGCTGAAAGAAAACTGGACGCGAGTGCCACACTTTTGACTGTTCAGTAGTATGTATGGTCACCCAAGACTGCCAAAACACACTGACAGTGATGGGGCATGGACAGGATCAGATTGTTCAGCAGTTCTTGTTGGATCCTCTTTGCATTCATTTTGAAATATCCTCTCATTTTTGTGAGTAGTGTACTTGAACCAGCTAGCTTCATTCATCATAACAAGAGCTGGAGAAATCTCGGTATAAGCTCGTCCTCGTTTCTGTTGAAACCTCGGGTGTAAGCTCGTCCTCATTTCTGCTGCTGAATTTTTAAATTAGGATGATCTGGTCTTACAGTTTTTTTATCCCTTTGTATAAGTGAACGCCTTGTAAAAGGTTTTTTTTTTGGTGAAAATTACATTAAAACTAAAACAACATTTAACTAATTTCCTTTACTTGGAATAAATTCCGTGCCATACTGAAACATAAATGGTTTGACTTGAGACAGAATTCATGTGGTCTCTCGTCAGCTAAGGAGCTGTTGTAGTCCAATCATATAAAAAGTTTAATGTATAGCCCACACAAATCTATCCCAGATATGTTTGCAAGTAATTAAAAAATCTGGACAAAAACAACTGCCTTTCAGCTTAGATAGACCAAGACTTTCATCATTATCTGATGTATGCTGTTTCTTAAATGAATTTATTTAGACAGTGACTAATATTGGCTGGATGAATCAGTTTAAGGCTGCATGTGCATCTCTTGTAAGAAATGTGGTTAAATCCATCAAGACCCTAGAACTTATAAACCTCAAATCCTTGCAGTATAGCAAACTGTGGTATTTAAAAGCTACATAACTCAGGGAACTAAACTATTAACTGATGCAATCACAACTTCTTCACAAATTGGAAACACTATACATTGTTTCCATTGATTTTGTGTATACACATTGTGCACACTGACACACAAACATTCTGTCACTGAGCTGCTGTGTTGAGCGGAGTTTGCTGACACGGCATCCATTGGGTCCTCTCACAATCCATGGGCCATTAAGTGCTAACTTATATTTGTTGTTGCCGCTCTGTGATTCCCCAGGGGCCCTCCTAACAACAACACAACCAACAAGTTCTTTTCAATATACAGTGCTGCTTTAAAGTTTGTGAAACCTTTAGAGCATTGTTTTATATTTCCTTATAAATATGGCCTAATGTTTAGTCGATTGTTGGAGTTACAAAGTAATGCTACAACCCCAGTGAAGTTGGGACGTTGTGTAAAACATAAATAAAAACAGAATATGATGACTTGCAAATCCTTTTAAACCTATAATGAATTGACTACACTACAAAGACAATATATTTAATGTTAAAACAGATACATTTTATTGGTTTTTGCAAAAGTTAAGTCATTTAGAATTTAATGCCTGCAACACGTTTCAAAAAAGTTGGAAGAGGGGCAAAAAAAGACTGGTACAGTTGGGGAATGCTCAAAAAAACATCTGTTTAAAAGATCCCACAGGGGAACAGGTTAACTGGAAACATGTAAGTGTCATGATAAAGGGAGCATCCCCAAAAGGCTCAGTTGTTCACAAGCAAGGATGGGGTGAGGTTCACCACTTCATGAACAACTTTGTGAGCAAATAGTCCAACAGTTTAAGAACAACATTTCTCATTGTGCAATTCTACAGTCCAAAATATCATCAAAAGATTCAGAGAATCTGGAGAAATCTCTGTAAGTAAGCGGCAAGGCTGAAAACCAACAGCGAATGCCTGTGACCTTCGATCCCTCATGTGGCACTGCATTAAAACCCAACATCATTCTGTAACGGATATTATCACATGGGCTCAGGAAAACCACTTCAGAAAACCATTATCAGTGAACACTGTTCATCTCTCTATCTACAAGTACAAATAAAAATTCTACCATGCAAAGCAAAAGCCATAAAACAACAACACCGAGAAACACCGTCGGCTTCTCTGTGCTCGAGCTCTTCTAAGATGGACTGACGCAAAGTGGAAAACTGTCTAGTGGTCTGACGAATACACATTTTAAAATCACAGATAGTGTGTCCTGCCAGGCCAAAGAGGAAAAGGACTGACAGACTGTTATCAGCGGAAGTTCAAAAGCCAGCATCTCTGAAGGTATGGGGGTGTGTGAGTGAATATTTGCATAAAAAACAATAAAGTTATTGAATTCTGTTTTTATTTATGTTTTAGACAATTTCTTAACTTAATTGGAATTAGGGTTATAGTTGGATAGTTGAACTGTGGCCTTACATTTCTGAATTATTACCCACTAACAATCAGCATCTACTATTATCAACTGCAAACACACAAACTGTTTGTGCTAAGCATTGCTATATTACTGCATATGACATTCTCTTGAGATTTAGTTCCCAAACACGTTTCCTTTGATGGTCCAACAGGGTCAAACCAGGAAACTACCAGCATCACTCTTTACAGATAGGATAAGGTTTTAAAGTTGGAATTCATTGTTTTTTTTCTAACTTTTCTCATTTCAACCAAAAAGTTATGATTTGGTATTTTTTCCAATAGCCTTCTAGCTTGTCTATGTGACACGTGATGGACGGCAATGTTCTTTTTGGAGAGCAGTAACTTAAAAACCATTGCTGTTTATTGTTCTCCTTATAGTAATTGCAGAAAAACATTAGCCAATATATGAGGCTTTCACTTGTTTAGAAGTAGTATATTGTCTTTAATTCATAACATATACTGTTTAACATTTTTAACATTTTCATACACGACAACTTCAAGAGAAAAGATATAATAAAGAAATAATTACTGAAACATGACCTGAATGGCTGAATGATCCTGGGAACAGGTTTTAATGCAATTATGTTTGGTCCTGGGAACAGGTTTTTAAGCAATGATGTTTGGCTTTGGGTATAAGGACTGAGGTGGAGCAGTGGTTAAAATACTGGAATATTAAAAAGATAGAAGAAGAAGGATATTAAGAAAGTCCAAGGTTCAAAGTCTAGCACTACCAAATTGCCACTGCAGGTACTAGGCTGCATCAGTTTAAAATGATGCTGTAAATGTTAATATATTAGTCAAGCTGCAGGTAATAATCATTTTGGAATTGTAATGTGATTCTATAAGACGAGTACGTCTGATGCGCTTCTTCTTGTTGTCCCTTGTGACTCAGCCTCTCCTTCCACTTACTGCACAGAGTTATGTTAACGTGTTTTAAAGTCATTGCTGATTGTTTTCTGTACATTTCCTGGCACATTCTGTGCCAGAAACACTACTGCATAGAACACAACAATGTGATGCACATGTTCCCACAGCAATCACCTGAAGAAAAGCTTCCAACATCTTAAAGTATTTCATATTCTGCATTTATTAAAAAGCTAGTCAATGCCACTCTGTATTACCATTTATGAACCCACAGTATCATGTTTCAACAAAATATATGGTTAGGTAAAAACAGACAAATATGAAACTACAAATACATACAATGCCATCCAAAAGTCTTTTATAGACCTTCTATATTGTTTAGTTGTGTTATGCTGTATTTATTCACTAAGTGCTCACTGCACTTTGTAGTTCTACAGTTACAGACTATAGTTCATCTGTTTCTCTACAGGCTTTTTTCATCCCCTTTACTCTGTTCTGTAATGATCAGGACCACCACAGACCAGGTACTATTTGGGTGTTGGATCATTCTCAGCACTACAGTGACACTGAGTTGGTGGGTTGTGCGTTTGTGTGTTGAACTGGAGTGATTGGATCAGGCACAACTATTCTGCAGAAGATTTTTTTTCCCTTACTGTGAGCCCTATATTGTACCTTATTGCTCCACCTTTTAGATGTAAAGTCAGAGACAGTAGCTCCTCTGTTGTTTGCACAGTTTGCTTCATCCTCGAATCCTTTATCAGTGCTCACAGGATGCTGGTGGATGCAGGATGCTGGTGGATGCAGGATGCTGGTAGACTATTTATTTTTGGCTGGTACACTATTTTCATCCAGCAGTACCTCTGAGGTGTTTTTAAAACGCCACCAGCATCAGTTTAACACAAACAGGGGGCTAATGTATCTGACATTAGGTGTACAAGTTAGAGTAATAAGGTGAATGACTTAAATAAAGTGGACAATTAGTGATCACTTTTTTAAAACTCCAGCAGCACTACTGTGAATAATCCAATCGTACCAGCTCAACAAACAAAAGCACACCACCCCCACACCAGTGTCACTAAAGTGCTGAAATGATCCACCAACCAAATAGAACGTGATCTGTGCTGGACCTGTAGGGGTCCTGATCATTAGAGAACAGTGTAAAGGAGACCAACAAAGTATTTAGAGAAACAGATGGAGTACAGTAGAACTACAAAGTGCAGTGTGCACTAAAACTGAAGTGAAGAATAAGTGGACAATATAGAAAGCCTAATACTTTTACTAATACTAGTACTAGATAGGAAACTACAGTGGTAAATAAACATTAGGGCAAATGTTGTTTTTCTTTATTAAGGGTGGAGAAATAGAAACAAACAAATGACATGCAGAACTCAACAACTGTGGACCATATGACATTTGTGCAATTGGCATTGCAGTCAAGATTGCAATCTTAGGATCTTTGTACAAATCAAATTGAAAAGCAATTCTAACAGTAATCTCAAATTAACCTCACTTGACATCCATACAATTAAGGCACTAAGTCAATATCAAATTAAGTTAGGGCGCATCCACAGTCTAATTGTCTACAATGTACGATGTAATAAGCCAGGCCTAATGGATTTATCTCTTACACTATTGAACACTTCACTATTGAGCAGCCTCATTAAAACATATTCAGAACATCCTCAATATCTGCCCTCTTCCTGTTGACTCAGGATGCCAAGCCACCAAAACTGCTGTAGGGTGTAAGAACTTACACCGCCTTCTTTACTGGACAGAATAATGCCAAGAGACTTACTCATATTCTGTTGTATTCTGTTTATTATTACAGTATATTATGGGATTATAATATTATTATATAGATTTATTTATTATAGTCTCTTCTATTTCTCTTCTATTTTTATCATATTCTCCATAATGTTGTATTTTCTCTTCAATTAATTATAGTGTGTAATTTATCATATATTCTTTATTATATTTCCATTTCATTATATTCTCTATTTTAGCTATTCCATTTCACTTCAGTTTTTTTCTAACTGTTATTATAAATGTAGTATTTTGGCATTTTAGTGTATTTCATAAATATAACACCTATGCTGCCCAGGTCTTTGTGTTCCCAGGGTTACATCCACATCACATGTAGGTGTTTTTGTCTTTCTACTGTCACCATCTTGCAGTCAGATATTTGTAAAGTTGCTTTAAGACAGTCTCCTGTAAAACTATAAATACGGAAACATATCTTAGACTTTAATCCTTTCATGGCATTGCCACTGTACTGATACATGCTCTCCAGTACTCTCATAATTTTCTCCAGCAGTTTTTTATAAAGGTCTTGTTGCTGTTGGATGATAAAGAATCAGACAGGTATGGTAACTACTTAGGTTTATGAGCCAACAACAGCCTGATATGAGACGCCATCTTTATGTGGATGTTGAGACTAAATGGTGTTTCCCACTGTAACTTTGATCTTAATAACTTCAGTAATTCTTCCATCTGTGTTCTCTTAGACCGACAGCTTCACGATAGTTATAGATAGATAGTTCCATTATATGTACAACGGATGACTGTTATGTTATACAGTATTATTCTAGAAGGCATCAGCTACATGCACACAACTTTAAAGTGTTCTTTAAAGTGTTCTAAACCTCCACTCCTTAAACTTTCCTATGTGAATACCTTGTGGATTTTCTGTTTATGCTGCCACTGAAGAACTGGAACATCCACATTTCCTGCTCCCATGAAAATATTCAGCACAGAACCTGTGCAGAATGTGTAGAAAAGCATTGTTCATAATTCTTTCAAACTATATCCCTGTAACCTTGGACATTATATGTCAGTTGACCGGAACATTAAACATACATTAAAAATACTAAGATAGAACAAAAATACCTTGCACTGACAACATAAAGTATCATTGTATTTTCAGTCTGTTTGGTAAATATTGAGTTTGTTGGTGTTAGTTTGTATGTAGTGTTTTTGTCTGTTAGCAATGTTAAAAAGTATGCTTATGTAAAATGAATCTTGCACTCTTGCACTTACGTCTGTTTGCCATACCCCTTTATTCCCAAATGTCACAAAATTTTCTAAACATTCAGTCCAACGAAAAGGTGCATTCATTTTTAAAAGCTCAGCGACAGAATGCAAAGGAGGAAGAATCATCATAAACCTATATTTTTGTTAGAATACATTCATTGACAGTATGTAATTTAATCATATTCAAATTACTTTTTTGAGTGCTTTTCTTTACATGGACTACGTTAACATGTACATTTGTTTTTTTACCTCATGCCTTTCTTCTTTGATATGATTTGCTGACAGCATATTTAAGTATATTTATTCTGTTGCTGCCTCATATCTCAAATACTCATTTAATTGATTTGTTTGTTTTAGCTTAATTATGAGGAAAGGTACAATGCTGAGTGGATTGTTTGATTTTGCCAAACACAGCTGAATTTTTTAACTCAATTTTTAAATGTGTTAGCAGATTATATAGGATTACACATCTAAGATCAATTCTATACACAGTTTATCTGCACATGTCTTGTAGAATCAGCCAACAAATTTTATTGTTGTTTGGGTCAGACTGGGTAGCTCTTGAAAGTGCGTTGGACTGGGTTTGCTTCCCAGACAATGTTTTCAAAGTTGGAGGCATTGTGGTGTGATGACAGTGTGTGTAGAGCAGCAAACCTAGAGATATGGTTTAACATTGGTGGATCACTTAATAACAACTGCAATAACACAAAACTATCAGTGTATGGAAGGGAAGACTGGCAATCTACGTCCATATCCTGCCATAAAAACTCTGTGGGGAGTAACAGAGCAACCATCCACAGAGACATTATCTGTCAACATCTGCTCAACTGCATGATGCAACGTTACCATTTTCAGATTGAACACTAAAGGCCATAATAAAGCATTGAGTCTGTGCACATTTAACCACTTTTATGTGGATTAGGATGTTTTCTTCGACAGAAAATAAAGAAGAAAAAGAAAAATAAAGAAAATAAAGATTATATTGTTGCAAAATTCTGCCTGCATTTATGTCACAGGCAAATATGTAAATTATGTGGTCTAATTAGACACTGGGTCCTGCCACAAGACAGTTTTAAAGGGCTTCTCCCACTGCCCTAAAAAGGGTTTTCGGGTAGTGTACCTGTTGTTGATAGGCACTGACTGCTAGACATGCCTCTATGATGCACACAAAGACATTTTAACCAGTTGACAGACTTTAATAGGAGTCGCATAAAGGCTTTATGTTTATTTATTTATTTATTTTCCTTCCTTCAAGGAAGGCGGACACACTCTCTCCCTCTGTTATCTCCTATCTGTTCCTGCTTGCTCTACTGTCTGTCTGTGTACTCTGCTCCTAGACATGAGACTTCAAAAAAGAAAAGAAAATCGGAATTATGGAATTGATTAAATGGTCTCTCAATGCTATTGACACCATCTTCTCAATGAGAATCCTTGGCTCGGGGGAGCCTACTTGTCCAGATGAAACTTTTGCTGCTGGATACGTGATGGACGCTTGGAACAACTGGCGGATCATGTGTATGGCGCAACTTTACGTTGAGGACATTGAGGATGTATTCTTATTCAGAACCATGATTACAGGGTTTTGGATTAGGGGTTGCCCTGGTATATCGCAAAAATAAAAAAGTTGAATTAGCTGTTCAAAGCCCCTTACCACTGTCCAACATGATCGAGAGTGTAGGAAGAGCCGTAGGCACTCAGACTGTGATATTTGCGCGCGGAATGGATTCAATTTTGGAGAAGCTATCAGTTCTGAACTCAAAAATGGAAAATTGGAGAACTCCTATGGGCAGACTCCCAGAACCGACCTCACTTCTGCGCCACATCGGTGGTTCGGCGTTCCCGAGACCAGGTTGACATTCCCAACAGCCACGAGGCCCCTGTTCTGAGCATCGGATTCTTCCAGGTTTGACTTCTGATGCCTGGTATCCTGCGCTGTAGCTCTGCATTCCCGAGAAGCCAGGTTGGCTTTCCCCGACTGCGAGGGCTTCCACCAGGCTCTGGTCCCAGCATCCAGGACAGGCTCTGGACCTTTCCATCTCGGTTGACGGACTGGGGTTCCTGTTTTGTGTTAATTATTTTGTTTGTGCTTTACCCGCCTTTGTGTTTATATTTTAATAAATTCCCTTTGTTTTCTAGTCTGTAGTCTGTCTGTGGATCACTGCATTTTGGGCTCCGGTTAAAATCTTGTGGAGTTTCTGGGGATTTGAAGAGTCTGTGGATTGTCTCGCCAGGTCTCCAAAATCATCATCATAACAGTCTCTACCAGATTACAACATTTCCTTGGCCTGCCCGATCTCCATATTTATCACCGATCTAGCATTTATGGGACCAGCTGGGACATCTGAAGGCAAATGTGCCAAAGGATACCATACAGAACCTGTCTGCTTCGATGACCAATCACATCTCATCTTGTATCCAGGCTAGAGGTGACCCAGAGTCTCCTTTCAATTGTACAATTGCTTCTCCCAATAAATGTATCCTTTATTCTAATATTCTAATCACTTACATGCATGTGAATCATCATTACATGCACATATATAACATTTCATTTGATCCCAACAACTCCTATTTGTTGTGTTAATTTTGTTGTCAGTGAGTATGAAAACTATTAATACTTAATGAAGTTTATCATGACATGTATCCTTACAAGGATTTAGAGTAACAACATGCACCCATATGTTCATTTCTATCTGAGGCAGCAATCTTGTTACATTTAGTTCAACTTATCTGTTTCTTTTAAAAAGACTTAAATTTATTTTATTTTAAATTGATAGTTTTTAATTAGTATTCAGGTATTGTAAATGATAAACAATTTGCCTTATATACCTAAGGCTTTTTATAAACAATGAGACTTATATATTGTGGATTGTTTGACTGTCTGGAACGGATGAATTATGTTCAAGTTCAAGTTTAAGTAGTTTTATTGTCATTTCTACCATATACAGTGGTGTACAGTATACAGTGAAACGAAACAACATTCCTCCAGGACCAAGCTGCTACATAAAACAGTAAACTTCACAACATAAAGTGCACGTGTGCAGCATGTGCAATACCAGACAACAAACAATAAATACAGGAACAAAAAACACTATACATAACAATAATCAATAAATACAAAATAACAGCGCAGATAGCCCACTGATAGCTAGAGCAGAAAGGTGCACCTATGTCCATTGTTTAATGTAAACAGTGTAAACCATAAGTAGGTATACCAGCAGTTTAATATGTGCGTGTGCGTGTGCGTGTGTTCGTGTGTGTGTGTGTGTGTGTGTGTGTGTCTTTTAGTCCAGTCATTTATATGTACAGTTGTTCATACCAGACTCTGATTGTTTATGAGTCTGATAGCTTGGGGGAAGGAACTGTTGCACAGTATGGTAATGAGGGCCCGGATGCATCAGTACCTTTTCCCAGATGGTAGTAGGGTTAGTAGGGTTAGTAGGGTGTGTGAGGGATGTGTCCGGTCATCTACAGTGCTGGTTGCTTTGCGGATGCAGCGTGTAATGTAGATGTCTGTGATGGAGGGGAGAGAGACACCAATCTTCTCCGATGATCTTCTAGGCTGTCCTCACTACGCACTGCAGGGACTTGCGATCCGAGTTGGTGCAGTTCCCAAACCAGGCAGTGATGCAGCTGCTCAGGATGCTCTTAATGGTTCCTCTGTAGAATGTGTTGAGGAAGGGAGGTGGGAGATGTGCTTTCCTCAGCCTTCGCAGGAAGTAGAGACGCTGCTGGACTTTCCTGGTTATGGTGCTGGTGTTGAGGGACCAGGTGAGATCCTCTGCCAGGTGAACTCCAAGGAACTTGGTGCTCTTAATGATCTCCACAGCAGAGCCGTCGATGTTCAGTGGAGAGTGATCTCGCCTTGTCTTTCTGAAGAATTAAATTATAAGAAAAGTTTTCCTTATGCGAAAAATTCTCTCAGCATTTGTTGTTTCCAGCACTCAGTGTGCCTTCTGAAACTAAATAAACACCACTGTATTGTTATTTAATTGCATATCTTGTTGCTTCCAATAAGCAAGGTAGAAGTAGTAAATATTTTATGGCAGACACCTGCCAGAAAAAACAAGCTTTTAGCAGCTGTCCCTTGAGGCCAAGCCAAAACACACTCATAATAATTTAAGGACATGCTGAAAGGAGCACGTGCAAAGGCTCACTCTGCATTTAGTGATTTCAAATTTGAGTATTTTTGCATTGTCAGTTGGAAATGTTCACTAGAAGGCAGTAATAATGTCACACTCTTCCACCTGGCAGGGTTATTTTAACAAGGATTGATTAAACTGGGAAACCCTTCTTAGTCCCCTCAAAGAACATCAAATACTGTTTACTATACATGATACTAAAATGAAACAATTTAATATGGTCCATCATTTTAATATGATCAAATCCTGGACTTATGTCACAAAATGGCATAAACAGATATCAGTTTCATTAAGCTCAATCACTGTTAATATTATGATATACAATTAATATTAATTAATGAATTAATATTAATATAGGACTAGTCTAATACATATATGTGAAGGAAATGTTGTAGTATTAATTAGTTACTTTAATTATTATGTCAATAGAAAGAGCTGGCCAGGATAGTGAGAAGTGTTGTGTTTACATCGATAGGCCGTGTCCCCCGTGGGACCCATATAGAATAAAAAATAATAAATTAATAACCAGTTAAAATACATTTTGGAAAGATCATTATAAACATTTAAATGTGTGTTTTCACAGCAACCAAGGGGTTGTCCAAGGAGACATACATGTCATACAGTCACACAAAAACATAACACAAACAATGGGATATAAAAATGGGTAAATAAAAAAAGAATTATTCATGTAGACGTTTGCATAGTGCCATGACACTTAAACATGACCTGTTGAGAATTAAAGGCATGGTTCCCAAGGTTTTATGAGTAAACAGCTAATCAAACCAACTTTAAAAAAAGGACAATCATCAGATCAAAAACCAACAGGTGAACTAGTTTAAATCTCACACATTCATCAAAATGTTGTAAAACACATAGAGATAAATAAATCAACAAGAGGAAGCAGTCAGAAGTGGCAATAAAATCGTGCAACCTTGAAGAGAGTACTGCAGTAGAGCTGCTCTGGGGAAAGTGCACACAATATTTGATCAAATGCAGCTTTAAGGCTTATTGTATTAAAACTGTTTGTATGGCATGTACATAAATAACATACATATAACTAATGCACAATATTATAGTTTGTTTAATATATGGATGGATTACAGATGAGCTCTATCTGACTAAACAAGAATTTTCCCAGAATAATCATTACTGCTCAAATGCTGTATGAAGTGCAGGCAGGTAGAATGTGTAGCAGCATTCCGAGCTTCCAATTCATCCCTTCCCAACTGAGCAGACCCACTGAGCTCACATTCCACTGGTATATCCACTGCATAATATGATTTCAGTCCAAGGATATCTGCCAGCCAGTTTGGGGGGCTCATGCTCAACAGAAATAGGGCTTCCATCCACCCACATAGTTACACACTCTGAAAACCACATTTTAAACAACACAGGACCTTCAGGATAGTACAGTTCTTTGTAACATGACAGCACATAGAAATACCTTTAAGGTATGAATCCAAAAATTTTGTTCTAAATGGATCTATTAATTCTCTCTAATTTGTATCAGCTCGACAAAAACCATCAAATAGACCTTGACCATCAAAAGCGCTTTAAAAAAAAAAAAATTTTACATTTTCAGAACAACACATAAATGAATATGATGGGTTTCCCCATGTGAGCATGGTTCTTCGTAAGGTTTTTATATTATTAGTTTCAGTGAGGTCTTTTCATGCCACTGCCACATGTGGTTTGCTCATTTGAGGTCTAGAATTTTTTTCGTAAATATGCTATACCGCAATGGGCACTGTTTGAGAATATAAACACAATATAAAGAAATTTAACTTGAACTGAATTTAAACTTGTGATTTTTAATAGCATATTTCAGAGCAAAATGACTAATTAATAAGGACTAAATTCATACTAAGGACATATCCACCCGTTTATTCGAATGTAATCATTACATATTTTTGTATACGTGTATAATAGAAGAACTCTTGACGAGGTGAAACATAGGAACAAGCAGAACAACACCAACACCAACTAAAAATTTCGGACACAGACAGTCTCAATAAAAGAGTGCTGGTTCATGGTGCCAAGCTACCCTGGTTCTGAGCTGCATTTCTAAATGTGAAGTGTCTCACTGCTGGGTTCCATCCTGGCTTCCAGGATATCAGCCTAGTTAAGTCTCTCACCACCATTACAGCTGTGTCTGATCTGGAGTTTCTGCCTCTCCTTCGAGTTTCTGAGCCCTTCAAGTCATGATCCCTGAGTTTGTGGTATGTGCCATATGTAATGACCACACATAGTGAATATAAGCTCACATCCATGAGTACGAATAACAGCTGTGATTTCACTTGGCATCAAATGGACGAGTTTCTGGATCTAGGTGACATCAATGCTTAGTCACTCTTACATCAAAGAGCTGCACAGTTCAGCTTCAAGAGGATTCGCACCTGTTGATCTTGCAGTCTAGTCTAGATATGTGACTGCTCCTGAATGCCAATCAATCACATTTGTGTTAGGGTCCCTTCCCTGATTGCGAACAGCTGCTTCTCCGGCTATTTAGGTGCAGGTTTTAGCGCTGTTCGCTGCCAGGCCGTCTTTATTAGGTACACACGCCCGACCACGCTTAGGCACTTACACGCACCTTTAGGGTTAGTGGGTTACGTCCTGGGGCTTCTTGTGCCGACGGACGCGTATGGGGGGAACCCCCCGAGGTATTTAGTGTTTTAGGGGCACTTTGAGGGTCTCCCGTACTGTACTTGTGCGCTCCTCGCATGCCTGAGCTCATGTTTTCTGCCATCGACACTCAACAAGCCTCACTCCAGCCGGCTGCTCGTCCTGAATGGGACGCGCCCCGGCTCGGCTTACTTGTGCCACATGTGCGCCCGAGCTCACGCTCGCCCTCCGGTGCTTCGGCGCCTCTCATGATCCATTTGTGTTCGTTCTCCTTGTCCGAGGTTATACTCGTTTTCTAGCGCTTCGGCGCCTTTTGTGTCTTATTCGCATTTGCGCTACTAGCATGCCCTGAGCTCATATGCTCGCCTTTTTACGCTTCGACATCTTCCGTGATTCATTCGCGCCCGCGCTACTTGCGCGTCCGAGCTCACACTCGCCCTCTGGCGTTCGGACTACCTCCGTGCCTCACCACTTGGGAGACGTCTCAAATCGTGTTCCTGCACGCACCATGCTGTCTGCAAGAGCCCCTCGCAAATAGTTGGTCCCAGTCAGGACGCAACACAAGCAGCACACCATTTCATCCTTTTGGTTTTTTATGTTCAGGAGCCTTTCGCTCCGCTCTTCTCCCCCTTTTAATTTTCCTATATTATTTCCCTATTATTATTATACGTCGAGGGATTCCATCACTCCCGCATCCTTGGGTCCTACCACATCTCATAACAATTTGCAGTCGTGTGAATGTGAGAATATTCATGTTGGAATACAGGGATAGGAAATAAACAAAAAGCAAAAGCAGGATTTCCATCAGCTCTGAGTAGGTAATGTACTGTCACCTTAACCAATGGACACATATAAAGATAAAACACAACCTCCTCAAGATTGAACTACATTTTGCGCACTCATCGAAGGCTTTGTGAGTTCTTTGATGAACATGACACTGAAAATAATTCATGTGGAGGTACAAAGGAGATTAATTTGACCAGATAAGATGTTTTCATTTATGAATATTCTAATTCCTTTGTAATAAATTCCTCATTAATTACTGCATCACCTCTTCTCAATCTGTGAATCCTGCCACACACCCCACAGGTATTTATAGCGTGATAGTCCTTGTGCAACTCTGTCTGTATCAGACTGAAGTTAATACCACCTTAAACACCCGAGGTGAGTGCTTTCCTTGTCCAAGGAGCTTATATATTATTTAGCACAACAGCTGCATGTTATTTTTTAAGCATCACATTGAATTCAAAGGGGTGGCACAGTGGCACAGCGATTTCACCTCAAAGCAGAACCCTGTTTTAACTCCTAGCCTGTGTTTAGTTTGAATGATCTCCCTATTCAGAGTTTGTCCGTGCCTTGCACCTTGTGCTTTTGGATAAGCAGTCCCAGCAATCCTGAACTGGATTAAACATATATGAAATGAATAACATAGCCACAACAAACATGTATCCAAAATACACATATATAGTCACACAACATATTCTGTTTATAGTTCAATGTATACCTAATTGAATGTTTTTAAGCTGTAGCTGTTACACGTTAAAAACGCAGTCTCTGAAATTAGTCAATGGCATGTCCTCACAAGGATAGGGAGACAAGTATATATATATATATGTGTGTGTGTGTGTGTGTGTGTGTGTGTCTATGTGTGTGTGTGTGTGTGTGTGTGTGTCTATGTGTGTGTGTGTGTCTATGTGAGTGTGTCTAT
>JAUZST010027299.1:0-30230 GCA_034779995.1 Parotocinclus haroldoi | reverse complement strand
TCTCTCTCTCTGTCTCTCTCTCTCTCTCTGTCTTTCTCTCTGTCTCTCTGTCTCTCTCTGTCTCTCTCTCTCTCTCTCTCTCTCTGTCTTTCTCTCTCTGTCTCTCTCTCTCTGTCTCTCTCTCTCTCTCAGAGCCAAAGTTCCCGTTAAACAGACAGATGGTGCTGTGGATTTCTGAAGCCGATCCAGACCAGTAAAGCCCGGTGCCAACGTACCCAGAACTACCACTGTCACTGAATGTCCCCCCCCCCCAAAACACACCAAAAAAAAACAACAACAACTAAATATATATTAATATTATTACTATTTATTATTATTATTATTATTATTATTATTATTATTATTATTATTATTATTATTATTATTATTGTTGTTGTTGTTGGTTGTTATTTATTTACTTATTTATTTGATTATTTATTCAATTAGTTATTATTATTATTCTTTATTCTCCTAGTATTTACCAAGGTTGCGGCAGTGAGATTGTGATCTGGCACCTATGTTGGAGAACTGCTAGTCTACCTCAGGACCTGCAAGGCCAGCAAAGGTCACTGTTACATAGTTACTTTGCCCCCAACCCTCAGACACGGCTTATCATTTCTATATGCGATGTTGGACGTAGCTCTTGCATTACCAATATATTGTCCTACCTCGCTCAGTTCTCAATTGTATTTTACACGGCAGCCAGCATGACAAATTCAGGCCTATATAATTAAGATAAAACCATTTGAACCATATGGACTTGTGTTGAGGCAATGGATAACGGTGCCGATTTGTTATTAAATTAGTTGGACTAGGTTGACAATTCAGTAAACCAAATTTATTTATTCAGTCTGCATTTGAATACAAGCCACCTCAGTGTTAGTGGCTTAAGGAGCAGTCATGTTTTGACATTCTAGATTATATTTGTCATAATGATGTTGAGCAGCACAGTGGTGCAGTGTTTAGTACTAAAGCTTCACAGCCTGACCATGAGCTCTGCCTGTGTATGTTCTCCACGTGCTTATATGTGGGTTTTCTCCGGGTGCTCTGGTTTCATCCAACCTTCCAAAGACATGCTTGTTAAGTTCACTGATGTTTCCAAAGTGCCCTTAGTGTATGTATGAGTGTGTGTATATATGTGCCCTAAAATGGATTGGCACGTCTGTGCACCAGGAAGACAATGAATGAATACAATTTTTAGGTTTGGCTGAAAAATGCTTTCCCCAGACTAGTGTGTCTGTTTCTCATTAGGTCATGTTATGAAACAAATGGACGTTCATTTAACATCTCTCCTGCCTTCTATCCTGCTCCGTTACTCCAGCACAAAGATTGGTAGTATAGCCCTTGTACTTGTAAATGACCATACTACTATAGTCTTTTGCAAGTACTAAGTGTGTACTGAGTCAAGTCATTGGGTTAGAGTTACTGGTTTTGGATTCATATTATATTATGTATTATAAATAATATGTTTTGCTGGAATTCAACCTTCACTTCTATTATTAGTTAATTTTGAGTAGATTGGTTTTCATTTATTTTCAGTGTGTTTCTTTTATCCTTGGTAATCACACATATTCAAGAGAAGAAAACAATTCTGGAGTATTCTTTAAGCAATCGTGCCCAGATTTATTTAACTAGTGGTCATTCACACTGTGTCCACAGCAAGCCTAAGCATCAGGGAACGAGACATGCTGCATGTCTCTAGCACTTAAACCCTAATTGTGGGTTTGAAGATAAAACATGTAACCTGTGTGAGATACCTTAGTGTATCTGAAATAAGCATTCAGCGCAGTATGCATTCTTTGATTCTTTTATAATGTGCCCTCAGGTGATGGAGTGAGCAATTAAATGTCTTTGATTTGGCACAAGGTGAGCATAGGGATACCATTTTGTCAGTGTATTTCTTGTGTGCTACTGAAATAACTGAAGGCCCTTTGTAATTCCATGTTTGGTTACTTAAAAGAAAAATGGTTGTGTATCCAGGAGCTGTGTTTTACAGATGCAGAAGGCATAAAGAGGAACAGCCTAAGTGAAGTGCAATACTACTTCCTTTTGGCCTTTTGCCAGTATAATGCATAATTGTATCATCGCTTCACAACAAAACAACCACATTTTCCAGTATTTGACCACATACCTTGTTTTCCAAATTCTGATTCTGGATTGGAAACTACAAAAATACATAATAATTTACTCTAGCATGTTTCAAACCAAAAGGAAGTCGTATGAGGTCTACTGATAAAAACAAATCCATCATTTATCGTTATTCAGACCTCCTGTACACAGATTGTAGTACATAAATAAGAATTCATCACATGTACAATGTATGTACATAACTAAAATCTGAACATGTACAACTTGATTACACTAACTTTATAACACACAACTGAAGGTATTCATGAAAGAGAGCAACACTGGTGAAGGGATTCTTAATATGTAAATATGTATCTGTTCTGTGTTTTACAACCCAAAAACAATATTAAACCTGTTGTTAATAACATATTTATTTACACATACATTTAGGAGAGCATTCTGTTAGTCCGGGCTAATTTCTTCACTTTGTGTATTGTAAAGAATATTTGTATGCATTTGGCCGTGTGATCACAGAGTAACCATGAACATAGTATATATTTCCCCCGTATTTATGTAATAATTCAGAGACTGTGCAAGCTTAGGACAAAAGCATTGTTTTGAGCTAATTGTGAATTTGATATTTTAAATGTTTGGTTCAGTTTCACCCTCCGTTCCACACACTTTAAAGTAAACAAATAAAGAAAACACGATGGAAAAGGTCTGTCAATCTGTATTTTTTTCATTCATTGAGTATTTTATCTTTATATCTGGTCAGGGGTTTCCTTAATCTATGCCACAATTATGGGAGGGGCTGGAGTAAGTTAAGAATCAATGAATCAATGACCCGGTCCGTAACAGGGCACAGCAGGAGAAATAGTTTCAGCATTGGGTGGGGGGATCAAAGACAACCTGAGCTCCTCTTCCTCGGTCATGGCCAATCTTGTCTGCGTTGCATGTATGTACAGTATATACAGTATTTATGTATGTAAAGTCCCCTGAAATCTGAGGCTCTTTAAAGAGCAAATAGTGGCTGTTCATAACAAATCCTCTTGCAAAACACTACGGCTCCATTTGATCACACTTTAGATTAAATGGTGGTTTGGCTTTAGCTTCAAGGCGTTTTTTTACTATTCTTCCCTTCTTCGTTGCTTTTCTGCATTCTGTCTCTCTTGTGCCTTCCCTCTAACTTACAGCTTAAGACTGATTTGCTGGGCTCTAAGTTTAATTCCATCCTAGAAAAGAGCACGATAAGGCTAACAAATCAATGGCTTTCACAAAGTGAGAGTCAAATTTCATAATATATGAAAATATGAAAGGATAGAAGTATCCTATCCTATGCTATAGCACTAGAAATTTAGTTTGTTTTGCTTGATTATCTTTGAGATGTTTCTACACATTGATTGGAGTCCACCAGTGATAAATTCAGTTTTTTGGACATGTCTACATAACTACATAAGGTCTCACAGCTAGCAATGCAGAGGAAAATACAAGCCATGATGAGGAAAGTCTGTAACTGTCAGATCACAGATCTGGGGAAGGCTAGAAAAGAGCTCCCAAGAGCACAGTGACCTCCCCAATACTTTAATGGTAGACATTTGGAATACCCAGCACTCTGCCTAGAGCTGGCCACCCCGCCAAACTAAGAAATCAGATAGAAAGGACTTGGTAAGAGAGGTGACCAAGAGCCCATGGAACGGCCAAGTCTTTTTTCAGTAGGAACCATCACCTGTCTGTAAAATCATGGAGAAGTGCTTCTGGATGCAACTAAACTAGAATCATTAGAATCCTGTCTGGATAGGAATATGCAGTGTTACCCTACACTGGCAGGACAGGATTTCCCTCCACGCATTTCACACCGAAAAGCCACCAGCCCCGTCTCTTGATTCTAAACGTACATTTTAAATGTTAATTTCTCTTTCAGTTTTGGATATATAGGTCTCTCCCCATTCAATGAAGTACAAGTCTTGTTTGGCTGGCAAATAAGTGCCCGGGTGCATAGACTTATATTATAATGACTTTACTTTTATTTATCGTAAAATTGAATTTTTGAGCTTATTCCAGGACACAGAATGGTGGTTGATTTGGTAATGACCATGACGCGGTTGGCATTAAAATGTCACAGTGAAAGTCACTGCGCTCATACTTCTGCTTAATGCTCACCTATTTCATCCACTTATCAGCATAAATAATAATACTCCATTAATTAGAATACTTCCCGTGCCATTTTTACTGGTCATATAAAGACATGTAAATGAGTGATTAAAGAAGTTGTACCAGTAAGTCACCCATGGATAATTACAAAGGTTATGGCAGGCTTTTGAAAGATCTGTATGTTAAATATGGGAGGTTAAAACTAAGAGGAAGGATGTGAAACCAGTTAGAACAGTCTGTAAAAACTACTTCACTTTAAGTCTGCGCAAACATAGGATTTAGAACAAGGTGAGTTCATGGTTGTTTTTAATATGCATACAATAATGTACTGTTACCGCTGTAGTTGTAAATTTATGTTGATAATAATAAATTAAGCACAGTACTGCACTGTGTGACTATCGATGTCACTCACAGAGGTAAGGTTGAATCAATATTATAAGCTAATCTGTAGGATGTAGACTTGCTGTGTAATGCACTAGTAAACTAATGATATTTGTGGATATATGTGGATGATCTGAAAATGACTGATGACTGCTTTCCAATTGTCTCTTGGGTTATGTGCAGATTTGGTTTGATGTTGAAGTGAACGGTGAGAAACAGATATGCAGATAACTGTCCGCGTGTTTCTCTTTGCGCTCGCCATAGTGAACATAAACATGGGTATGTTTGCTTTGTGCTATTGTGAATTATTTTTCTAGATGCAGTAAAACCCTTTGAATTTGTTCTTTTACCATATTCTGTGCAAAATAATATGTTGGGTAATACTGGATGCTTATGTAACGTTGGCTTAGTAACTCTGTATGCTGTTACAAAATATTGTACAATATATAATCTAAAAGCAAACAGACAATGTTTCATAGTCATCAGCCCGTTTATCTTAGAATGTAATGTTTTTGTACACTGCACTGCTTCACTAAACACTTTTTTTTACTGGGAAAGTATAATGCCTTAAGAGTTTGAGAGCAAACTACTGGTCTTTCGACCCATTGAGCTGTGATACCAAGCAGCTTCCTTATATCATTTACAGGGCTGCCGGTTTCTGTGTGGAGTTTGGCATGTTGTCCATACAGTTTCTTTTGAGATTTTTATCATTCCCTAAAGCTCTTCCGAGAGCTGAAATAGACTTCAAACACAAAATATTCATGCACTGGCATCTTAAATAACCAAAATCCATCATCCATCAAGTTCCAACAAGGTTGCACTAGGTTTATACAAAGGTCTGTGACTGTTATAGAGGAACTAAAATTGGTATAAAAATGTTCTTAAGCTGACCCGGAACACTATTCATGTTTACTATTCACTACTCACTAATCTGAACTGTTTTTTCTTCCTTATACAGTGTGTGCTCTCTGTTCTTGTTTCCTGTTGGCTGTTAAGCAGTCATTTAGCTTGTTGCACCGGTAAAATTAAAGTACTTAAACCCTGCATGCATTGAAAGTATTACATGCGTGAGATCTGCAGTACCAAGTTATGTTTAAGATATTTATATTTTAACGCTATTAAGCAATTAATGAGGGAAGCATGATAAGCACTGCGTTGCAATTAATAGTATGCTACCATTGTTTGATAAACAGTAATATGAACTGTCGTTATTTAGGCTTTTTATTGATATAATAATCAATTATAATTCAAAATAAATTGTTTTGCAGGCATCCCAAAACAGGTCAGGTTTCTCAAGAACTTTAAACAGATATCCTAATGGTTATTTTTGTAATTGATATTGTTGCGCATGATGTTGAAGTTTACCCAAATAATAAACATTCTCAAATAATAAGCATTGCAGCATGCCAGTTGGTTTGATTTGTACATGAATTTAGATGGGCAATACTTCAGAAGTACTATTCAATGAAGTGTATAAATATATTTTGTGCTACTTTTACACATGCTATAACTAACCAAATGGTGACTAAGCATTAATAAAACAGTCAGCAATTCAGTCGTTAGTATGTATCACTTTTCTTATTCATAGTGAGTAATTTAACTTACTTTGCAAATTTCTGTCAAATATTTGCACAAATATACCAAGGAAGATGAGTCTCTCAACTTGTCCATGGTTTTGTTTCTCCTTATAGAGTTTAGATGGGCTTTTTTGGTAATTCAAGCAGCCTCTCATAGGTGGGATAATTGGGAGGACCAGATCTTTTTTCTCCCTGCACCAAACCTGGTCCATCTGCTATGCCATTAGGTGGTTGGCCATTATACTCACACTGGATCCTTCTCTGGGTTTCTCAGGTGCCAGCTTCTCCTGATCTATCTTAAAGTAAGCAACAATCCTTAGTTTGCCAGAGAAAACATTCAGACCTTCTATGGTCGAATACAGCCTCAGCTGAGAAGAGGGCATTTTGATAATCCAATACAATTTTTCAATTTTCATGCAACAATAGGGGACAGGGTGCATGACAGAAACAGAGAAGGGACTAGGTCAGGTGCAGAGATATGAACAAAAGTCTGGTGTGATGAGAACAGAGAAGGCATGTTCCATGGTCCTTCCTTGCCAGGGCAAAAAGTTACAGGGCCTGCCTGTCAGTCAGGTTCAAGCATGTCCATTTAAATTAGATTTTTCATACAGAATCAGTTAATGGAAGGTGTCTTTTCAAAGCTGATTAGTACAATGTAAAAAGGCATAGTGTAGGTCTAAATCTTTCTGTATCCTACTCACTCCATAGATGAAGGAACAGAATCAAGTGAGTATGAACAAGGTGAGTAGTCCTACTACAGCTACAGTACATTGTAATGGATCTACTATGCACCATTGCTCATTGTACTGAAGAGTCAGCTTAAGTCATTTGATAGCATTTTGAAATAAGAATTTGCATATAGTATAGAATAATTTTGTGAGGTAGGATTTCAATATATATCCGTATTATTTTCTAAAAATGTAAGATGGAAAACCAGTCTGTCATACCCAAGTCACTCTTCATTTTCCAGAAAATGTCAACAATACAAGTGGTTGGATGACTCAGAGTACTGTGGGTAAGTTAAACAAAATAAAGTTTTTTGATACTGACGTGGATCTGTATTTTGGTGCCTAGAAATCTGTTTGCTAGACATCGTACTATTCTTAAAAATCTCAAAGAAAATCTTAAAAATGGATACCAATAGCTGTAACACTGGGGCCACAGAAACCAGGACCCTGGAACAGTCATGGACATTTATAATTCAGACTGGATCAGTTATTGGGAGGTCTGTTTTCAAATCTGATTAGTTCGATGAAAACTCAAATGTATAATACAGACGATTATTTTTTTTTTATGTTAAATGCATGTTTTCTGTAACACCCCAGTCCATATACTGTATGTCAATGGGAAAACAAGTCAGGTGTGTGTATTAGTATGTATCTACCTCACATAATAATACTACAATTTCAATGTAATGGATCTACAGTGATATATACCACCACTCGCAGTGCTGAAGACTCAGGGCAAGCCCAAAGATAGGATTTAAAAATAAGGAGTTGATTTTACAATTCTGAACAATTGTGTGAGGTAGGCTGTAGAACTGATACATGCCTTAAAATCTGAAACTATATGTTGGTGTTAGCACACAGATTTTACAATTTTAGGTAAAGATTTGTAACCATATTATAATTTATGATGTGAAAGAGGCACAACACAGATTCTATATGTCGAAATTGATTTTCTAAAAGAAAAATCATGCATAACCACTCTGCTATGTCTATTTCAGTCCCCACTCCCACCTCCCTAGAGACAGCCAAGAGTACAAGTGGTTTGATAAATGAATGTCATATAGGTAAGTTAAAAAATATATTTGAGTATAAAACTATACGTGAAATAGAACATTGTTCTTTAGACTGATACTAATCATAATCAGTATGTTGGTCTGTTTTGCACCACATTGTACCTTTCTTTAACTCACATTCATAAAGAAATGGCATCTTAAAATTGACTAAAATAAAGGAATCAGCCAAACATTACATTCACATTCAAACCAAAGAACTAATATCTAAACTAATCTCATCACAATCTCAGCACATGATAAACACTTGAGTGACTTTAACAATGGTCAATCAATGGTCAGATGACTGGGTCAGAACAATGCCTAAACAAAAAGGATTGCGGGGTTCTCTCGATCCACAGGGGACTAGTGGTAGCTTTCCAGTGAGTGACCATGAACTGCTGACAGATTGTTGGTGCTCTTTGATGAAAGAGAACACAGAATCCTCTTCTGTATGGTCTGAATGAACAGAAGAGCTACTATGAGTCAAAGAAATGTTTCATGGTGGTTACAGAGGAATGTATCACAACAAACAGTGCAGCACTCCTACTGAGTTACAGTATGGAGCTGCCTAGTCACAGACTGGTGCTCGCTTATCTAGGTTCTGTGCATTATAGGGCAATAATGAGCCAGCATTTGTCAAAACTGGGCCTTGGAGCAAAGGATGAAGTTTGTGCAGTCTGATTAATCCTGTTTTTAATCACATGGAAGGTTGGTACATGAGCACCTTTTTCATGGGGAAGTGATAGCATTGTGTTAAAAAGACAAGCTGGTGGATGGAAGTAATGCTTTGTACAATATTCTGTTGGAAATTCTGGCATTGGGTATTCATGCTGATGTGTAAACATTGTTACTTATCAGGCTGTTTTAATCGTTTGGTTGGTCAGCGTGTATATGCACAATATATCACAATATATTCAGTGTATAGACTGTAATATAGAATAGATTCTATAATTAAGCGGAACCATGAAATTGAGTTAAAAGATTGTTTCTGATTCAGGTACATGTGTTATCATCTAAAGTGCTCATTGGTTAACTAATAGCCAAAATATGTTAATCTGATCTGAGCAAGGTTTATTTAAACTGCCCGGTTCCTCATTCACTGACGAGCGTGCATGATTTAGAAACCGTGTGATGCTTCTGGAAACACAAGAAGGCAGAACAAAGAGAATGTTACAGAAAGTTTACCTCTCACTTTGCAAGTATATGAACAAAAATGCAGAATGAGAGAATGTTCTGATTCAATTTTCAACCAACAAATTTCAAATTTAACCTGAAATTGATGTTGTCACCACAGAGATTCAGTGACCTGTTATTATATCTTCTGCCACACATGCATACACTCAAACACACAGACACACCACACAAATACAGTAACGATTACACACACAATACACACAAATAAAATCACGTGGCCAACAGTTCTGGGACACAAACCCTAGTAACCAAATGTACTGGGACACAAAACCAAATGTAGCTGAAATATATGGGACACAAAAGATGCACTGTTGTTGTTCCTTTAGGAAATGCAGATCTAGCTGTTATCACTGCATGCCAACATGTCTTTGTAGCTTATTAAACTGTTGGTTTTTAACTAAAGTACTATGTTTTCACTTAAAGAAACTCTGAACCTAAGGACAATCGTCACATTTTTAATGGGATTGTTAAGCTCAGCAGTCATCTTCTCCACCATGCTCTGCTGTGTGGTGGTTTTCAAAAGGTACAGTATGATTTTCTCATATTTAAACTGTGGTTTTCTGTTAAACTCTTATACATTTCCATCTCTGAGAATAGTGATCTGAAGTTTACAATGACTGTTTTGGAGAAAGTATGCATTGTGTGATTTCAGTCAGGACCTTTTTAAAGTACAAAGCATTCCGAAATAATCTTGTTTCTTTGTACTGTGTTTGTGCTGGCTTGTGATCATAGGAACTCAGACAGAACATTTTTAACGGGGTGGCCTGGTTAGAAACAGAGATGTTATTGTGGATTAGCTGAAGGAGCAATACGAGCTGTAGACCAATACAACTGATTGCACACATTAACCTGTGCAAATGTTACACGAATGAACAAGTCTGGTTTTGGCAGCGCCGCGACCTCTGGCTAGTCCAGAGTGCTGTAAGACTATAGAGAAAGAGTGAGTCAGATAAGGGTGATCGTTTCCCTGTCAACAGCGACCCCTGTTGTTTGAGGGGTAGTGAAAGATTGATTGATTAGATTCAAGGACTGACTGATTTTTAGTACTATAAATACGCATTAGAACAATAATATATAACAAGTATGAAGTATACATTCTATGGTTTTGAAACTTCTACTTATTCTGCATAAAAATATTTAGAAACGTCAACTTTTTTCAGAGGCCGAATTCAGAGCAGCAGCAAAGCAGACATGAAGCTGGAAGCTGTTAAATGTTATTGTGATCAAGTAAGAACTTATGATTTATTAAAAGTACAATTATCCATATATAAAAAGAAGCATCATCATCATCATGTGGATGTATATAGTAGCTCTTATACACATTTTAGCAAACAGGTGCGTTATTATTACCGTACAAGTAAGGAATCAGAAAGTAGTCACTTCTCTTTTTATAGAAGGCATTTGCAAAAAGAGTATTTTCTTATAGCATGAATAGGGACTGTCAGACATTATTTGTAGTACTCAGATGCTAGATCTTAAAGGCCTTTAAAAGCAAATGTAACAACTTTTAAATCCTGAAAGTCTCTGCTAACTTGATATAATATGTAGATATTATATCTTATTATAATAAGATATAATATGTGCACTCTTGTTTATTGTAAGCATTTTTGCATCTGTATTTGAATTTGATTTGAGATCATTTACAATAGCTCCCTGTCGTTATTTATGGCCTGTAAAATGCACGTGGTTCTAAGTAGATTTAAGGAAAATGAACCCATTTGCATCCAAAGAAATAGACATTTATACCTGATGTATTTTCCTGTTATATATGTTGCAGACTGATGTGAGCCAGACAGCTGTAGGCGAACAAATCTCAATTCATGAACAATCTGGTGTAGAAGACACAAGCAAAGCTGAGCTAACTGATGGGGCAGAAGAGAAGGAAATTATTTGTGGAGGAGAAAACAAAATAATAATGGAACAAGCAGTGGAAGTGCAGTATGCCTCTATAGACTATTCTGTTTTAGAACAGAGAAAGCATGGAGAATTGAAGCCCTGTATTGCAGAGACTGACTATGCTGAGATCCACTTTCAAAAAGTGAATGAAGGAGAGGAAGTGGAGGCTTTGCAGGAAGCAGGGGATCAAAATGAAGTGGAAGAGCATGGAGTGGACCAGCACATAGTGAATCAGGATGGAATGGATGAGAGTCTTGATGGTGTTGTTGATGTTTAGAAGCATTTACATATATATTGAGCTGCAAAATGAGATTTAATTTGGTTTTTAGGCTGTAATATGATGTTTTAAGCTGGCTGTACTCTACATGATGTACTGTATATGATGGCTGCAGTGACATTGCAGAATGTTTTTGTTATGCAAGAATATTTGCAATAAGAATGTCCTAAAAAAGCTGGATGTATTTAATACAATGTCAGTTGCACCAGGAGTTCAGACTCTGTTGCCATTGGTTTACATGCAACCCATGATCCTTTGAGGCAGTGCCTGACTGTCAGCTTTTTAGAGGTTTTCTTTTTTAATCTGTGAGATTTTTAGAAGCCAATATTTAAAAGAATGAACTACTATGGTGTAGTCATACCAAAGTAACCACTATGGGCATAATCCTTTACAAAAATCTGACAAATTGGCATCCCATCCAGGGCATGCTTACACTTGTGTCCAGTATTTTGTGGGCATAGTTTGGGCAAGTATCTAAAATATAAAAAAGTCTAAAACAATGTATGTCACATAGTGCTGGTGTGGCATTTACAATAAAAACACAGTTGCAAAGTAAACATTGAGTTACATCAAAAGACGGCTCAGCTGTCACTTTATTAGGCTCTGCCATTTACTGTATGTGGACTTTGTAATTATGACTAATACTGTTGACAATATGTGATACTATATAATACTGTAGTTGACTGTCAAGTATGAAGCAAATATTTACATTGTTAGTAATGCAAAGAAAAAGGCCCAATGTCCAGTGTTAATATGTCAAGTCAGGGTTTTTTTTAGATATAGCGCTTTTGGTTACTAAATATTTCAATATAATAAATTAATATAATATAATATATTAATTAATATATAATATTATTATATTATACTCTTTGTATGGTCATTATACTGCATCCATATAAACATATACCAACAATTAATAGAGTAAACATTTGGTTTCAGTTTTGGGGGATTTCTTAATAGTTTTGCAACTGTATTCATTTTACTTGTGAAATTCAGTTGGGTTCAATAGGGTGATGTCATCTGAGAGTGTCAAAGAAGATTCCAGTAGCACCATGTGACGCTCTAGTAAACTCCATACCCAAGAGAATTAAGGCAGTGCTAGAAAATAATGGTGGCCACACAAAATATTGACACTTTGGGCACAATTTGGGCATTTTTATTAAGATTTGTTGCCAGTGGTTTAGACATTAACGACTGTGTGTTGTTATTTTGAGGGCCCAGCAAATTTACACTGTTATACAAGCTGTAGACAGATTACTTCACATTATATCAAAGCATCATATCTTCAGTGTTGTTCCATGCAAATATATAATAAAATAGTTACAAAAAGGTGAGTGGTGTTTATATTAATGTTATATTAAATTAAAATGTTAAATATGAATACATTTTATATAATTAATATGTTGATGTGTTTTCAATGACAGTTTGAGGTAATGACCATTTCCACGGTTTATTAAAAAAAAATGCTAAGTCATGGTTTTGCTAAAGCTAGTGAACAGCTAGTATAAGCTAGGATGCACTTTTTGTCCAAATACTTAATGTCATAAATGGCTGAATAAACATACTCCATGATCAAAAGTAAGTTTTAAAAGTGTTTGCATTCATTATCTAATAATCAGTAAAATCAACCATTTATGTATAGGTTAAACAGTTAGGAAAAATAAAATGTAAAATGCAAATTATACATATAATGTAAATATGTATACATTTAGATAAAGCTTTAATATCCCCTTACTGACAACAATGTACACAGTGCATTACTCAAACTAATTTCTATTAATAAACAAGACTATTTTACATAGTGTGTTTATACTACCCCCCCCCTTATATTGTGAATTAATCATTATATATAATATAATTACAGTACTAGGAATAAACCCATCCAGGGAGGAGTCAGAAGAACCCATCAACCTTACAACTGGTTCAGGCATCTTACAGGTACAGTTGGCCATGTCTATGGGAAAGGAGCCAACAGGATCACCTAGCACCCCGAAAGCAACTCTAGCCAATCAAATTATACAATATTCTCTGGACCCTAGTGCAGACCTGACCAGGATGAAGTGGGGAAAACTGGAATAAACACAGAAACAGTACTGTCTGGCGGTTAATATTGCAACTAAACCCTGCAAAGCTATATATAATATTTTAGGATCCAATTCATCACCGTATTTCACACTGAAAGTGTGACATTTAGATATAAACATTTATATTAGAGAAGAAAACTGCTGTGTTTGTATGTGTGTAAGAAGATTAGATCCTGGTTTATGGGATTAGAATGTTCCATGCACTCCAGATCCATGTCAGGTCATGCTTACATCACTATGAGTTACGTCTGGATGTGACTACCTTAAAATTTGAACTCTGTATCCACCCACTCAGTAAGTAAGTGAATCGGATGTTGTTTTGGAAGACTTCAGGTAAGACCAATCTTTAAATAACTTGGAATATTTATAGAAACAATGCATCTGTTACATTTAAGATAAATGTCTTAAAAGATCTGGGTTTATTTACCAAATATTGAGTAATCCACAGCTAAGATACAGCAATAGTTCTATAGCCAAATGTGGTAATGAGTTAGTTCTCTATATATCAGTGCCCCACAATCATTAGGGTCTCCAGACCAAAACTCTACTGAGCATCTGTGGGGGAGCGCAAGGTCTCAAACATCCACCGGCTCTGTGATGTGGTCACAACATCAGTGAAAGAGGATTCCGTTGGCAACCTGTGAAGCTCTAGTGAACTAGTTAGTTCTAGCTGAATTCGTCTAGTTAAGGTAGTGTTGGAAAATAATGGTGGCCACACAAAATATTGACAGTTTGGGCACAATCTGGGCATTCTCACTTAGGGGGTACTTACTCAGCAGTTTAGACATTATTGGCTGTGTGTTGCGTTATTGTTATATTGTTATACAAGCTGTAGACTGACAACTTTACATCATATCAAAGTGTCATATCTTCAGTGTTGTCACATGAAAATATATAAAATACTCACTCACTTTTGTGAGATACTGTAGGGAAACATGTTCAAGACAACCTGCTGATCATCTTCAGACTGAAAACCTTCAAACCTTCAAACTGATCATCGGATCAGAATTGGCCCAGAAGTTAATGTAGATGACTTGGTTGATTTTTCTAGAGTGGATGCTCTGAGTAATTCAGAAACTGCTGATCTACTGGGATTTTTAAGCCCATTCAGTTCCATAGTGCAACATGCTGTATATAGTCACAGCTATTTGAAATCCATTACGTTTAATGTAAATGGCTCAGAGACAAAATGTCATATGCAAATAAGTTGCTACACTTCTTGTGCTTTTTGTCACATTGAAGTCATTGTAAATAAGAATATTATGTATTGTAATACAACAGTGCAACGGTACAGTCTAATATATAATTTAAAAATCTATTTGTATTGTCTGCTTCTTTATAGATTGGGACAGAGGACATGGGGGATGTAATGAAGAGTCTTAACCTCTTGGAGACTCTAAAAGAGACCATTGAGAAGAACAACATTTCAGACATCAAGGATGCTATTGAAGACCTGCTGATAAGCCGGATCAACATTGCAGTGACTGGTGAGAGGGGGCCAGAGAAAGCAGCATTTATTAATTCCCTCAGGGGGCTTGATATTCATGATGAAGGAGCCAGTGTCTGTCCTACTGCTATAGGTTTAGAGGAACTGGCTGTATTCCCAAATCCTAAATATCCAGATTTCCGTCTGTGGGACCTACCTGTGGTCACAGATGATCAGTCTTTCAATCCGGAGAATTATGTTGCACGATATAAAATTCAACGATACAACGCCATCTTAATGACATTCACAGAAAGTCCCAATCCAAACACTGTGGCAGTGTGGAGTGAAGCACGCTCACTGCACAAAGATACCATGTACTTTGTTTTATTGGCATCTGAGAAGGAAACTGAGGAAAGCTTGGGGGACAAAAAGAAGGCCTGTGTTGAAGCTTTGAAAGCCGAAGGAGTGTCGTTGCCAAAAGTTTTCCTTGTGTACCCTTCAGCTTTAGAAAAGCTTGACTTCCTAAAGCTCTTAGAGGTGATGCAGGGTGATCTTCCAGAAGTAAGGGCTTATTCCCTTCTCCTAGCTCTGCCTGCTTTTTCTACCACCATAGTAGCCCAGAAGAAGGAAGCCTTTAAGGCCCTGGGTTGGGCACTGGCCTCTCTTTCTGGTGGGGTGTCTGCTATTCCTCTGCCAATGATAGCTTCCATGGTAGATACCAGCCTCGCTGTAAGGATTCTAACAAAGGCCCAGATGTCACTCTGCCTGGATGATGAGTCTCTAGAGAGGTTGGCACGGCAACGGGGCATCGACTGGACCAGGCTCAAGGCTCTACGGAGCTGTCCCCTGTCAGTGGAGATCGACAAGAGTGAAGTTAAGAGAAGGTTTTCTGTGGCTGAGAAGAACACCAGTACCACCAGTACAAAGCTAATGGAACTGGCCATGCCCCGACAGGCCAGAGCTGTCAGTCGATCGTTCACAGTCATGTTGCACACCATCAACTCTGCTATTGATGATATGAGTGCTGATGCTGAGAAGATTGTAGCTTTTGCAACAGAGGGGTCACAGTAAATGTACGAGTATGATATATAGTATTTCTTATTACAGCATGTGTAGTATGGTATAAACAGTTATCTGTTATTTGTCTGCAAAAAGGCAACAGGGTAAATGTTGTAGCATTCATAATAAACAAGTGTTCCAAACTAAGGTTTTTAAAAGGGCATGATGGGAAACCATATGGAAATCAGGTCTCTGAATGAATCCTGGGGAAATTTGGCCTTAACTATTATAGTCCTGAATAGAGTTCATATCCTAAGCAGTCAAATGTTGAACCATTGTGGTTCCATGAATGTATGCTTATGATATACATATACATAAGATGATAATAATGATGATGATGATGATGATGATGATTATGACGACATGAAGCTCAGTAGGTGGAACAGAGATGCATTTAAAAGAGATGTATGCTGAATTAGGAATTATGGTTGGCTCTTTAAATTGCTTTGGTGCTACAGAACAGTTAACCAAAAGCCACCTGGAAATAAATGGACACCACCATATGAAGCTGATTAGTAATGATTGTGTGCAAGAGTTTGTATCAGTTGAGTGGTTGTATTAATAAAACTTATTTTATTTGTACTCTTTTAAAAAGCTCCCACAACTTCCAGATCCCTCATTTATTTAAAAAAAAATGAATTAAATGTTTATACTGTATAATTCATTGTTATTTTATATTGATGTATATTGTCATATAAAGGTTTTATCTACAGTGCATATTTAACATTGATAAATAAACATTTAAAGCATTTATGTGAGTCCAGTTGAAGAATTTGATAGATTTCTGATCAAATGCAATGACGCATAACAGTTGTAATTTCAAATCTCAGTTCAGTTTAGTCACTAACTGGAGAAGTATGACTTTCGGTTATTGTTGATAATTAGAAATACACCTTGTTCCCTTTTGGAAGCCAGCTGATACAGACTTATAAATGAAAAAAAAAACCTGCCTGTGCTGCACAGTTTGTGTTAGTCATCCTCTAATCCTTCATCAGTGCTCAAAGGATGCTGCCTTTTAGGATTGTGGTGATTGGATATTTTTAGCTTGTGGGCTGTGTTTAGTCCAGCAACGACTTTAGTCACAGGTGACAAATTTCTGTCCAGTAACTACATGTCTATGTGATGAAAAAAGAAAACCAGACTAGACCAGCCGACCTTTGCTCCAAGAGTTCTGACATGCCCACATTAATGGTAGAAAGGGCTTGGCATGGTGAGAAGTCTGAGATAAGGTAGCTCCTTACTCAGCTCCTATAACTGGCAGTAAATATTTTTGTAAGTTGGACCACAGTAGCTCTGTCCTGACAGGAGCGCTGTCAGTAGGTACTCACCATTGCTTTTTTGGCACATGCTCCAGCTCAGATGACTGACCATAATTATTTGTCACATGTTAAAGTTACTCCTGAACAATTTTCTTAAATAAATAAATCTTAAGTGACAGTTCAGTATTTGAAATTTTGCTGACACATTAGCTGACATGGGCCTGATTACCCATCTTACACCAGTATGATTTCACAATTCCAAATAGCATTTTGTGATATTAATAAATGCTTGTGTTTTATTCATTTCAAATGTGTTCATAAATCAATAATAAAGATTAGGATAGTTGACGATGGAGGAAAGTCTATGACTTTCTGCACTAATTGATCTACTTTCTTTTTCAAGTAGTTGTTGCAAAGCTGTGTCAAACGTGTGTCTTGGGTCATTATCCTGATACAGGTATTTATAAAGCATATAGAAGTTGCTTTTCTTGCTCACAGCACTATTTGTTTTATTATAAGAATTATTTAGCGTCAATCATTACTTAGCCTTGAATTGTCATTTCATGTCATATAAGAAAGTAACGGGTACAGCACAACGTACACCTGCATAATGTCTTATAGTGAACTGTAAATCCATTTTTTGAATTTCATCACAGAAATAAAGAAATGTGCCACAGGAAGTGGGCATGTGTGCACATGTTCAGAGGGGAGAAGTCTTTTTTATTGCTACTGGGAATACATGGGTATTTTTTCTCTTTGTTTCATGTATGGTTGATCATGTACATATAGCTCATTGGGGAGTTCTCCTTTTGTTTAATTTTTTAAATATATTTTAGTGAAGCCCAAGCATTTTGTTACTGGTTTGGTTCATGGACTTTCAGAAGCAAATAAACATATTTTCAGTTCATAAATGACCATAAAAGAGTCTTTAGTCAACTGACAGAAAGTTAACACTTTGACAGTAAATGATTAAATAGCAGACATAAGAAAGTTACCACAAAAACATATCCTTTAATGTTTTAAACAACGTATAATGTTTATTAATAACACTGAATATGTTTCAGTGAAAATATTCATGCTATTAACACGTTTTTTTTTACAGTTTTTTTAGGTATTATTTCTGTGTAGTGAAAGTGAGCTAAATATAACACACCTCTTTGTTTTATAAGAATCACTTAACCACAAAGCTTTGGCCCTGAAAGTGAGTCATTAGCAGCTGCAGTATGCCAAAGTGGAAGTAAGCGAAACACATCACGTATGCATATAGACAGAAGGAGACGAATCGATGTTGCATTTATGCTGATGCCTACAGCAGGATGCTTTCTACAGAAAGACCTTCCATTTTACTCGGTATGTACTACATGTTATTGTTACTCTAGAGCAGGTCTCACTTTATTCCTACAATGTTTTAAATATTAATGTTCCTACTCCTACTACCAGGGAATTTAAGAAGTGTGTATAAACTTTAGAATTTGATACCATCAGTAATAAATGCCATGTTCTTATGAATCTGAATAGGGGTTTATGGATGCTCTATAGTTCCTGATAAGCTATTGGCTTGTTGAAATGTCCTACATATACAGTAGGTAATCAAAATGAATTCCTTAATTCAGTTTTCATACCCCATTATATGTATCCAGCTTCACAGAGAACAAGGCAGGATCCAATCCATCACAGGACGCTGACTATTGCAGGACACACACACACACACAAACTCACAAACTTACGCATTATGCTACAGTTTTGACAAGGTATTATAAATGAGGCAGAACATCAGTATGTCCTTCACTTAAAAAATTGAGGTGAGGCTGCTAATATATTGCAACATAACCTCACTCCCTGGCAGAGACTTACCTTTCTTCTGATCACACACACTGATATGGTCTAGGTTAGGTCTAGGTTCAGCAATATTATGTCTTAATGAAGAATGTGTGATAATACGAGTAGAAGGAATCATAATTGTTATACATTAATTGGACACCATAGATTAATTGAACACTTGGATTCCAACCATGTCCTCTCTGTAGCTGCGTTTGGTTTTGAAAATGTGTAAATGCAGTGTTCTGACTTGCCCAGATGGCCCCTGTATGCACAGTGGCCCTGATAAGGATAAGTGTTTAGTAAAGAAGAACTATGAACTATGATTATTTTTATCAACATTTTCATTTTTGCGTTTTTCTTAGAGTGTGACAGAGCGGGATGACCTTGAACGAACAGGAATGATAATGATTATTATTGAGTTTATTATTGTAACATTTGTTATTCGTCTTGTTCTTGTAAGTGTTTTTGATTCTGATTTCTTTCCTCAGTTGCCCTATGTTTATATGGCTCATTATCAGTTCTCCATACACTGCCAGAAAAGCTAATACAGATCTCAGAAAATTCTGCAAAAAAACCAGAGGGATCATGTGTGACAATCAACTGCACATACCAATATCAGGATGAAACACAACTCCTCCTCTGGTTTAAAGATGCTGTGTATGATCAAAGTTTGCTGAAGTTTAATGGGATCATTGTATACAGTAATACAGAAGCACGACCACAGAACCTTGCATACTTGAATAGAGTGCAGTTCCTTAACACACACAACAATGAGAGCAAAAAAAAGACTTCGTGCGCAGTACGAATCAATAATCTTCAAATGAATGACACCGGAAGTTATACATTTAGGCTCATATATAGTGAAGAAAATGTGAAATTTATGAGTGACGCTATGGCTCTAACAGTACATGGTGAGTACTGTTTCTGTATGCTTATTTACATCCATTTTGTTGCTTTTTGGAAAAGTGCAATTACTCTGATGCATTTTTATTCAAGTACAAGTAAAATTGCTGATCTAAAATTCAACTTAAGGAAATTAGTTGGTATATAATTTACTATGTGTAAAATTCACTTTGTATTTTACTTTTTTATTGTGTTTTTTTAAACAGCGGGAAGTTGGTGTCTTCAGTGTAAAACAATAATTACAAATTAAAGTGATAACAAAAGTAAAATGTCAAAACACAAGCTATAAATTGTAGGGGGTATAACTAATCCTTTTAGTTCAAACTATGCCAAAAACATTTCAAACAATACAACCACTGAAGGTCTTTAGTAAGATATAATAATAATGTTGCCTTTCTTGCACTTGAAGGCAAAGTGGTATATTATATATAACCAGTGGTTCACTTTATTTCCTTCCTTCAAATTCAGCATAATTTCACATTGCTGGCTGGGATTGCACCACTGGTATCTGACTTGCCCATCTACATCTTTCTTATGATGTTTAATGCTAGTTTGTTCTCTTGAAAACCAGTCACTGGAGTGATCTCTGGAGCCCTTTTTGCCTTATTTATTTACATTTTTACTTATTAAAATATGTGATTTAAAAATGTAATGAAATACAATAAAATACAATACAACAACAAATATTCTTTTGTAAAATTACAGCTTAAAAAAACAATTTTGAAAAGTACAAGTATGCTAAAAAAAACCTGCTTAGATACAGTGTAATGAGTAAAGACAACTAGTTCCTTTCCACCTCTGAGGAGATCGATATGATTCAGTGGATTACTTCTCATGTTCTGTTTCCTTTAATTCTGTAGAAAATAAATGCAAGGTCACCATCATGCCTCAGGAATTGACCAAGTCAGTTAAGGAAGGTGACAGAGTAGTTCTTCACTGCTCTACATCAGCAGACTGTAGCTTTGATCCTGAATGGTATGATCCTGGGTCAGGGAGAAGGTCCAAGCTGACTGGAGAAATCATATCAGTCAATGACAGGAGGGAGAAAAGCAGCGTGCTGGTGCTGAATGTTAGCTGGAAGGATGATGGGAGGACCCTGGCATGTCATACAGTTAAAAGCGAGGATGAATGCCTGGTCAAGACTGTCACTCTATCAGTGGAATGTGAGTACGGTATAGTAAAGTTACTGCATTTTTTTATTAGGAGGTGCACATATGTTCACACATAGCAGGGTGCTTACATTATCCCTCCTGCAGCTGCAGTCTGTTGCGTTGCCGAATGCAAATTTGCTTACATAATAACTTTGTCATTGCAAAAGTATTGTAAATAATGCTTATTGTAAGTCTTGCTGGTGCAGGTTTATTAAAATGTGAGATTACATATGTCATATGTCATATTCTTGATTAACTGATTGGAACTGGTTGTAAGCTCAGCTACTTTGAGAGCTCAGCTAATGGTCATATAGAGAAATCATTATTCTCTTTGATATAGTGATATATTTAATTATTCGATTGATTCATTATTTAATTCCATAAAGAATAATTAATAATATAGGCATGTAAATAATCAGTTTGTAGTCATGTTTAAATGAATTTGTGGTGGAAGCTTTCCAGTATTAAAGCAATGGACAGTAATATACAGGGATTTACTAATTTTCTATTTGCTTTTAACCTTGTAGTAGTGCCATTTGTTAGGGTGCTTCCTTTATTTCATCCGTTAATATTAACAAACTAATATAGAACCACCATTTGGTTGGTGAACTGTTCAAAACACAGCACTGACTAAACTTGTTTATATGTATATGTATTTCGAATCAAAATGAATATAAAAGTGTGTAAAGCACAGTATCTCTATTATTCTATGCCCCTCTTGAATCCCTCTTTCAGATGGACCTAAGGAAGTAAAGGTGATGGAGAAATTGAACTATGAAATGAAAGAGGACCAACATCTGAGGGTCAACTGTTCCAGCAAAGCTCATCCTAATGCAACTTTCAAGTGGTTTAAACACAACCTAGATGATTATCATCAGATTGGAAATGCTCTCAGTTGGGTGAAATTAAAACCTGAAAATAGTGGCGTGTACTACTGTCAGGCCAGCAACCATCATGGGACGGAAAATTCAGATAACATTACTATTAATGTAATATGTAAGTTTGCATGCAGTACATACACGTTGTCACAGTACAGGTACTTGTGAGTTACATACACTGCTCACAAAAAGGAGGGGATTTTTTGAAATAAGCCCTAATTGTGTGAGCAGTATATTTAAAGAGCTAGCTGACATGATTGTGCTCTGTTTCTCAGATCCACCCAGAAATGTTACAGTAATTGCCAAGTTCCCAATTATCAAAAAAGGAGACAGGCTTGAACTCACATGTTTGGTAGAAGATAGCAACCCAGCAGTTCCAGACAGGTCTTACAGCTGGTACAAAGACATGAATGTAATTAATAATGAAAAAACAAATACTTTAATTATACCAACAATATCACGAGATAATAAAGGATTATATAGTTGTGAAGCTGGAAATGCAGCAGGAATGAAGCACTCTGTCCAGACTAACATTTCTGTGAAATGTAAGTATTTCTAGTTTTGTGGTTTATCTTATTTTATATGCACATGGCATGCTTGGTGTGAAGAGTTAGCTGCTGGAAACAGCAGATTCTAAGGGCCTGAGCTTTAATTCCAGATGGGGCTTGAAAAGTTCGGCTCCAGATCCTCTGCCATAACCTTGAACACATTGATTAATCACTTGCAATCCTAGTCCAAGTATTTAACCATGTCAACATATTTGACTAATTGTATACATTACATAAATACCCAATCAGATTAGCTTAAACTCAAAGTGAAATGTATTTATTTAGTTTTTTTTCTCTCTCCACAGTTGTTCCAGAAAACACTTTAATTCAAGGTGTAACTAAAATAATGTTTGACCTACCACTTAACCTCAGTTGCCAAACTGAAGCAGATCCTCCTGCTACTAGTTATTCGTGGTACTTTAAAGCAAAACGTGCAAGGCAGTATGTCAAAGTTTTCCAAGCTGGCCAAGTTTATCAAATTGATAAGGTGACTACACTTGATGCTGGATTGTATATTTGCAGTGCCAGGAACAATATTGGCACAGGAGCAAACTCCAGTGAAGTCAGTGTTATTGTACTCTGTAAGTATTCATTTTTACATTTGTTTTTACATATGAACTAGTACAGAAGTTAAGGCTCAAATGTTTTGACTGTGCTGGTACAGTAGTGGAACTTTCTCTGTTTGCTTGTTGCATTCTTTTAAGTCGATGCTGGTCAGTGTTTTCTTGTTTGGACCGCAAATGCTAATACAACATCAAGTCCTTTTAAAGTATTGTCTAATATCGGGCACGATCATGTTTGCATGTGATATCAACTAGAATGTTGGACCTGGCATCAGTCATTGATGTATGTCTAGACATGAGCAATCTCTTACAAAGAGGTATGCTACCCAAAGGTAGCCTCTGAGAGCCATTTTATAAGTCAGCAGTGGGAGCAACCTCTCTGTCTGATCAGATTGTAATTATTTACATATCTGTCTGTCTAATCAGACCATAACTGTAATCATTTACATATCTGTCTGTCTGTTCAGACCATAACTGTAATCATTTACATATCTGTCTGTCTGATCAGACCATAACTGTAATCATTTACATATCTGTCTGTGACATAATTGCATGCTGACTTTTGCAGAAACCTGACCTGGATTACAATGATTTGGTATGATGGTTTATGATATTTCAGCATTATGACAAGGATTCTGATAATGCACATATGAAGAATACCATTTTCTGAATATGCTGTATAATACTGTTTCACAGATTCTGGCCATCTACGGAGCAGCGCCAGTGAACTTTTGTTTTTCAGTTCTAATAAATAAATTAATTAAATGAAGATAATTATGAGATGAAATGAATAATAAACATAAATATGTTTTGGGTTTATAAGTTGCCCAATTGTAGCATAATCTGTTTTTGTTTTGTTTTTTAAGTATGTTTAAGGTCGGAACGTAACCCTGTGACAAATCAGTTCTTGCTCTCATTTTTATTATAACGTAGCAAGATTGAAAAAGATAAGACCTCGAATGAGAAAAAGAAGGAGAGATCTGTAAAATGAGACAGAGGGAAAATTATCTGTAAATGGAGAGAAAATAAAAAGGAACAACAAAGTTACGTCACAAAACCCAAAGAAGATTGAAAGGAAAAAATAAAAGATTTTAGTTAAACAGTAAAGTCAAATATACATTTTAAGTTTGCTTCATGTTGAGTTTAGGAGATCGTTCTCAGACATTATTTACTGATTTCCTTTATGTCCTCTTTAAAAAGGAAAGCTTTTATACGATTCTTTAGAAGAATTGTTGTCTGAAGATCCCATTTTGGCAATCCTCTTTCCCTCCATTACTCCCACATAAGTGATGTAAACTCACTCACACTCCCTATTATTCTACGTTCTGTCCAGAGCGCCCTAGCTGGTGAATGCTGGTTTGGCCATGTGCTTGAGTGTCTCATTACAAAACAGTATCATAAATGTGGTTCATCATCTAGGAAGCTGAGCATGTTAAGCTAAAATCAAAGCACTGCACTCACATTTGAAACTGAATGCCAAATGCACTGTTATAGGAGTGTTCCAGCTCTTTTACTAGCTTGTGTACTTTTTTAAGATCTCATGTTCTGTACGTATACAGATGGGCCAAACATAACGATCACCTATAACATAACATCATTAACTGAATGGGATGAAGATGTTCCAGTCTACCTGAGCTGCAGCGTTGACTGTGAACCCCCTGCCACATCCTATGCCTGGTACAGACTGGAAGACAACACCACAGTCTTGTCAACTGACCAAAACTACACTGTGCAACCACAGAAACCTGGAACATACTACTGCAATGCAGGAAATGCTGTTGGGATTTCAAAGTCTGATCCAGTAAAACTATACACTACTCGTATGTACAAATGAATACTAGATTAGAAATGACTGTTAACGTCTTGGAGAATGTAAAATAGAGCTAATTGTAAATGTAATTTAAGAGCAATTGTCAAACTATGACAATTGATTTATGCTGCTGTAACTGTATAGTTTAGAGATTTTGTTCAGAATTCATTTCTTGTTTTTTTCTTCAGGTTTAATTCCTCGGTGGCTATTTTGGCTTTTGACACCTGTCTTTTTCATCTGCCTTGGGATTGCTGTCATTAATCTGCTGTACAGGTATAAAATCCTCTACTCAGTTCTTTCCGTATAATGTGTCGGTAAAATTTAAATGCATAGTCCAGTTTAATGCATGGGTAAGTATAAGTATGCCCTCGATGGAATGTCAGTCCATCACAGGGCTGGGATAGGTGTCACTGTTATGGCACCCGGGAGATGATTCCCCCCCACCAGCCTCTGCTTTTTTTGACAATTCTGTCTGCACCCCTGGGACTCCTGGGAGAACTAATGCAGTCTTACAATTCAAGCAATAGTGGGTTAAGGGCCTTTCTTATAGATCCAATGTCCAGTACCTTAACCGCTAGGCTACTACATATTACTGTGTAGTGCTTAATATACAGGGTGGACACGTCATGGGCTGTGTCATTGACATTGGCGGAGGCTGCCAAAGGTTTCTTCGTTGGTAGAGGCTCTACAGTCGAACACCACTAGGTGGCTTGTTGTTCAAAGTGTCATTAGGGATTCATTAGAGATGAATTCAGTGCTGTGTGAAATTGTTCTTTTTAGTGCCGGTTTTTGAAGTCTACGGCTATGATACAGCAGCTGCGTTTCTGTGGACATTAGAATCATTAATTTCATCTTCAATTACAGTTCAGTCACCTTCCTTGCCCTTAATCCAACTTTCAAGATGGCAGAAGTTCCAGACATAGTCTAAAAGATAGGCCCCCTCATCCATTATTTGCTTCATATTTATGTGTGTCTGCTTTTTTACTTCACAGAAACATTTTCATAAGAATACTTTCAAGGAGCTACTGGCAAGACAGGCAGTTCTTTTTCGAGTCAGCAATGCCGACATCACTCCCTACAGGCTCAGTCTCCACTTTATTGGTTGGTCTCCTTCTGTTTGAACTGTCCTCTGTCTTCTGTTTATTAATGCTCTATTTAAGGCAACTTTATGCTATGTTGTACTCGACCCAGTGGACTATCAATTTTTATGCAGGTATGTCAAATAGTTTCACTCAAATATTTCCAAGACCTGTTAACAAAAAGCTGTACTCAGAATCACAGAACTGCCACACAAAGTAAACCCAGGTATCAATACAGGCACCTTGTGACAACATGAGGGAGAACATGGTGATGGAGGGAACTAGACAGCTCAGCAACTTCAAAAATCCAGCTCCTATTGCAAATCCTTCTGCCACTGCCATCCAAGCAGGAAGGTTGAAATCTGTTATGCTTTATTGGGTTGAATGTGTATGCCTAATATAACTCCATAAACTCATACAAAGTCTTTATTTTGCAGTTTTTGCCAGATTTCCAATATATCCACTGTGTATGATGTAATAAAGCAGGTAAGAACTATAGTACTTTTACCCCTTTTAAACAATTAACAAAAAATTAATCTTTAACTATGCCAGTACACAACGATTTACTAATGCTACCCTAAGCTAATGCAAACATTTAATCACCTCTGGTCAGTTGACATGTTTTGTTGATTCTCTAAATGAAACTAGCTTAACATCTGCAGGGGATAGATATAACATTCTTCTGCTATTTTACTACAAAGCTATTAAAAGAATATTAGAAAAGAAATCAAACGTTTGCTCTGAAGAACTAGTGTTGACAAATTTCACTGACTTTACAGAAAGAAGAAAAAACAGACGAAGATTTATACAAGACACAGACAAACTCCTCCCATTTAAAATCCACAGATGATAACACAACTAAAAGGTAAAAAAATAACAAATAAAAATGTTATATATATATATATATATATATTTACTTTTCACCTAGGTCACAGTATGTTGTTTGTTGTTAAATTCAAAAATATCATTTTTCTCACAGTGCATCCAGCATTGCTGATTCTCATTCAGCCTATGGTGTCATTTCAAAACAAAAGAAAAAGGTAAGTTGTATCAGTCATTCTGCACAATAGTTTTGTTTTATTATGTAGAATACAATTAAAATCATGTAACGTATGAATAATGTAATGAAACTGGACACACAAGCCCTATGTTGGCAGAACCTAAGCGGGAGTATAGTGTACAAGGTGGGATCCGCCCAAGGCCACAGCTCTACTCCATCACAGGGCACACGGGCACACACACACACACACACAAGACACTTTAGAGACACCAAATAACAAAAGATGTCTTGGTAATGTGCGAGGAAACCAGAGTGCACAAACACAGGCAGCAGAAGGACTTGGTCTTGAATCTCTGTCTCTGAACACCTTGTGAGTTATTTGTCACACGCACTTATCTAATTGCAGACTTGGAACCCAGGAAAAAATAACAGTTTGACAGTTTTAATGTGAACTTACACAGTTTGACCATAAAGTTCTTAGTTCTGCTATGATTTTTTGATGATAATTTTGCTACGTCAGTGTACCGGCCAATTCCACTGTCACAGTATTATTGTAAACTTGGTTAACTATAAACTGACTGTAAAATGTTTCATAGTTCTAATACAGATTTTCATTGTAATTTGGCAATTTCATAGTTCTACAATGTTGCCATTGGCCTCTTGGTAGCTTGTTGATCAGTATCATTCTGGCTTGGTCATCCAATTTGAAGGTACGGCTCAAAGTTGAAAAGGTGTTTATTATGCCATCATTTTTACAACAGACTGAGGCGAAGCGTCTTGAGTTTTGAACTAATGTGTAGTTATACAGACAATAGACCTGAGTCTGATGGGAATGCATTCTGACAAATCAGTCTATTGTTGTGAGTAATCCAAGGAGTTTATATATACTGTATATAAACCTATCATAGCATTGCCTACCTTGACTATGCTTCAAACACTTACTTGAACCCACAGCTGGGCAAAAAAAAAATCATTAGCACAAAGCATATTGTATAATTAAATAGTGATTTTATATTGATTCATGTATTGAAGATTAAATTGAAAACAAAATTCCTAGTTAATTGAAGCTGCCGGATCCAAATCATGCAATTCCTGCAAACCTCTTGCATGCGGAAAAATGGAAATTTAAAATGGGATTTCTGCTCAATAAATATTTAGGTGTACTATCCACTCATTACGTCGAAAAATAGTTAACTGGACCATTGTAAAATAAGCACTACTTACTTATTAGATACTATCATCATCCATCCATAATCTTGCACTTAATCCACACGGGGTCGCAGGCCAGCCAGTGCCCACCCGGCAACTCCGGGCGCAAGGGCAGGAACAATCCTAAACGGGGTGCCAATCCATCCAATCCACAGTGGGGCACCAATTAACTTAACACACATGTCTTTGGACTGTGGGAGGACACTAGAGTACCCAGAGTAAACCCACACTGACATGGGGAGGACCCAGGCAGCTCCATCTCTTCTTGCTGTGAGGTAGTGGTGCTACCCACCAAGCCATATTGGATAGTGAACCATATTCTGACGCTGGTATGAGTGTTGGAGGTATGGATTTTTAAGCATCTAAATTATGTTGAGACAATAATTAACTATTAGCTGTACAGTTAATCCAGTCATCTTACCCCAGTAAAGAGATAGAATGCTGTAGCATGAACTGCACATTAGACTTGTGACTTATATACTTACAAGTTGACCTATAAAATTTAGCGCCGTGTATATTGAATCACCCAGTAAGTATATGCACCTAAAAAACACCCCCCCCCCCCCAGAAAAAACAGCAATAAAGCTGTACCTGGTCACATAAACAGGATTTGATTTAGTTCTAATAGAGAAACAGTGTAATAACTGAGACAATGTTTTGATCGATGCTACTTTTTTTGCAGGGTCATGATGGAGATTATGAAAACATTTCCATGTTTTGTCACCCAAAAGTGCCTTTTTCAAACACTGACCATGACTCAGACAGCAGTGAGGAGGGAGAGGAGGTGAATTACAGCCAAGTTACGTTTATTACGACATCAAAACACAAACCAAGGAAACAGAATCGCAGTTCAGATGAAGAAGAAACGGAATACTCTCAAATCAAAGTTTGAAGCGAAAAATAATGTTTAAACAATTTGCAGTGCATTTCGAAAGAGACAAAAAACTTCAGAGCTTTTTTGTGGTTTAGATTAATATGTGAGAAAAAGAGGATATATGTTTACGCTTTGCTATAGTCAGGATGCCTATCGAATAATTTAAAATGAGTGGTTTGTGTTCATTTGAATGGATGTGACGAGGTACAGTAAGAGTAGGCGTTTTGCATTATCACACAAAAAACGGAATTATTTAATTTTTCTACTTAAGAATTAAGTGAATGAATGTTATCAGCCTTTCATCTAAAACGTGTGAAAAGCTTGTGCACATAATTCAGATTTTCACAATTAGTTGCTAAAGATTTCTGATTAGAGCTCTGGCATTAATAAGGTATAAACATGTTTTTTTTAAACTATTTTAACCGTATTTGTTGTATGTAATATTGCATGTTTGAATACTGTGTTAGTAAGCCATAAATTGCTTGGTCTGTTTGCAAAGCTCTAGTTCTGAGTAACTGTTTTATTCCTGGAGTTTAACACATTTGTATTTCGTGCATTTTAGTCTGTCCAGGTTGTGTCCAAGACATGGTCTGATGTACATACACTTTCTTTAATAAACATATTTACACTGTGTATTTGAAATATCTAACAGAAGAAACTCAACAATAACTATCTTCGTTGGTGAACTATAGAGAAAAGCTTTGTTGGAAATGAGTTCTGGTCATCATCACTGGCATAAGAAACATGAAACAAGGTGAAAACTGTGGAAAACAATAATATTACAGACTAGCACTGGGTTGTGCAAATAGTTAATGTTATAAAGGTATGTCACATTAAATTAAAAACTGTTTGTATTGATGGGAAAGGTTTGGAGTTTAACTTGATGGATTTTTATCAGCAGAAGATAAGCAGGAGAATCAAGATGTTGACAGAACTGTGAACAATGTAAAACTTTAATAAGATTATCTGCAAAAAAAAGTCATTTTACTCAAAGAAAGCTCTCTGTTATCTATGAGAAATAATAAGGTACTTCTTTTGTGGTTTTCTTTACCTGTGCATGTATACCCCGCTTATGTAGTAGCTGTACAAAGCATTCTTGCAGATATGCAGAGGCGTGATGTTGAGCTACCAGCTTTAAATAAGCCACTGTCTGATGCTTACATATTTGTTCATTACAAATAGTCTTATTGCAGTCTTACACACATTTATACATGAAAACTAACATTTAAACTTGATTCTTGCCACAGAGTGGAAGAGCCAATGT
>JAUZST010027288.1:0-30232 GCA_034779995.1 Parotocinclus haroldoi | reverse complement strand
TGTGTGTGTGTGTGTGTGTGTGTGTGTGTGTGTGTGTGTGTGTGTGTGTGTGTGTGTGTGTGTGTGAGTGAGAGTGATACCTGTAAGTGAATCATGGCTGATTACTCAGGCAGAGCTGTGAAAGTCTGCTTGCAGTCATCTGTCACCCATATCTAGGTACACTTAACTCTGTGTGTGTGTGTGTGTGTGTGTGTGTGTGTGTGTGTGTGTGGGTGTGTGTGTGTGTTAGTCCCTTACTTCTTGTCTATAATCAGTGGTGTGTGTGTGCTATTGGGAAGTGTTTTGTACTGTATTGTAAGTGAACTGCAATACCACTGCACCTGAGACACAGAACTACAGGGAAATCCCTCAGGTACCCAGTGACCTTAGTGACTCTAAAGACCACATATGAGTTCCATGCTCACCAAACCATTTCTTAACGCCTCTGTGCCGTGTGTTCTCTGTGGACCGGCACATTGCCTTCCAAGAAGCCACCTGCCCCCCTCACCCCATAAATTGTAACCCTAAATTGTTACAGTAACATAATACAAGGTAACACTATTAGGTAGTACTATTGCTATTAGGATGGAAATTATTATGCCTAAAAGTTTTATTATGATTATTATGATTATTATTATTATTATTATTATTATTATTATTGTTGTTGATGTTGTTGTAGTAGTTATTAATAATAATAATAATAATAATAATGAGCCTGAAATGGGTCTGAATTTTGAACAATCGGGGTTACGATTTCTACCTAATTAGTTAGCATAATGAAAAAATCAAAACAAAAGCGATTAAATATTTTTCACACTGCTAGTTATCCCTGGTCACATAACGTGGACTGTAAAGGTTTTAATGAAAATAGCAAATAAAGGCTTCACATGATATACTTATGATATGATATATACGTTGTGAAACATACTAAATCAAGTTAAATGTAAAATAAGATCTTCACCAGGATCCGCTTATGATATTTTGTAAGGACGTTCATTTATATCTGAAAACCGAATGCCCGGGTGACTTGAGGTGAGTCCTGAGGGAAGTACGTGTGTGAGTACGGACCATTTTGGTGGAAAAAATGATTTGCCATCTTGTTTCCTCCCATTATTGCTTAACCTGGTGGAAAAAAGCTGGATTGTGGGTCAAACCTACGGTAGTGGAGGAAGACTAGAGCCTGAGTGCAGCTCTAATATAAGTCCTGTGTTCTATCGATCTTCTGGAGACTCCAGGGAACCCACTGCTAAACACACACACACACACACACACACACACACACTGAAGTACACACATAACCACCAGGATCGCTCTGTCTCTGTCATCCTGAGTGCCTCAGTTTTACACATTTAGTGTAGTGTGATGGAACACCTTCAGACCCTCAGTGAGGACCAGTGAGACGAATCCAGGCGGGACACAGACCAGAGACAATGAGAGACGGGTGAGGAGGGGGGGGGCAGTCGGCACAACTCTGAATCAGTGTAAAGTGAATACAAAATACCACGACAATAAAAATCAGACAAATTTGATGATCCCCACAACAAAACCTTTTTTATTTAACAAAAACTGCAGCTTTCCTTATTACCAAAAATAGAAAGGTAAATTACCCTTCTAAAAAGGAAAGGTTACTTAAGGATTCAATGTAGATTGTACGAGTGGCTTGTGCGGTGGTGTATCTGTCGGTGTGATACCTGCGATGAAATATAGATTCCTGTCTCCAAGACAAATTGATCTCAGATGTGTAGGAGGATCTGAAGCTGTGAACGAAATCAAAGCCTGAGAGAGACAGAGGGAAAGCATCGCTAAATATTGAAGAAACAAACATGGGATTTGGATCTGTGTCTATACGCTGAAAGAGAGAACGGTTTCGTACCACAACATGGGCTAAATATAATCAGGGTCACATGGTTTTAATGGCTGAAGCCTTTATTTATATACCGATGCATTTATATAGGGTTTGCAGAGAAAATAGCCGTGGGCTCCCCACCACCCTGGAGGATCTACACAGGTCCCGATGTCTTCAAAGAGCCCAAAAAACTGTTATGGACAAGTCTCACCCTGGACATCATCTTTTTGAGTAGCAACCACCAGGTAGGCGATGTAGAGCTTTCATAATAAGAACAAACCCAAGGCAGTACGGAACTTTTCTAAATTCATTTTAATATAACGTGGCTGCACCGGGGGCTCGGTGGGGTAGCACCGGGGGCTCGGTGGGGTAGCACCGGGGGCTCGGTGGGGTAGCACCGCTGCCTCACAGCAAGAAGGTCCCGGGTTCAATCCCAGGGTGGAGCGTGTCTGCATGTCCTCCCCGTGTCTGTCTGGGTTTACTCTTGGTACTTCGGTTTCCTCTCACAGTCCAAAGACATGCGTGTTAGGTTAAATGGTGTCTCTAAAGTGGCCCTTAGTGTGCGATGCTGTGCGTGTGTGTGTGTGTGTGTGTGCCTTGCGATGGATGGGTTTGTTCCTGCCCTTTCGCCGGAGTTGCCGAGTGGGCACCGGCTGACTCGCGACCCTGTGTGGATTAAGCGAAAGATAATGGATTCATTCATTCATTCATTCATATAAAGTGCAAATTTGATTAATTACAAGGGCAACGTGCAATTGTACCACTTGTGTACTTGTGTACTGACAAAAGGTCTGTTTGTGTGTTACACAATTTTTCATATTTGACATAAATTGATAGATGATTCTTAAGCGTGTCGTTTGTAACACCTTACTCCTGAATTTCATTATACCTGGTGTAATGACATTAAAGATATTGATTAAATGATTGTGAGTTCCTTCTGGATAAATAATTGTAATTTACACTTGTGATTTCACACTCATGTTGCACAAATCACAACTTTGATGTGCAGTGGTTGTTGTTTATCTGTCATTTAGTTCAGGTTTGTTGTCAGGTTACAAAAATGGTAATAAATGTAGTCATGTTTAATAATTCAGTCACACAGCTTTATGCGTGTCTGGCAGGTGTCTGTGTGTGTGTGCGTGTGTGTGCGTGTGTGTGCGTGCGTGTGCGTATGTGTGTGTGTGTGTGTGTGTGTGTGTGTGTGTGTGAGAGAGAGAGTTTAATGTAATTTAGTTTACAAAAATTAGCATTATTTTAGCTGTATAGTTGGTTAACTATAATAATGTAATAATCACATTTATGTTTAAGAGTGTATGGCAGGTGTGTGTGTGTGTGTGTGTGTGCATGTGTGTGTGTGTGTGTGTGTATTGCAGCAGTAGGAATCACCGAACACCGGCTGCTCATTATCAGTTAATGCTGAGGTCGTGACACCTGTTCCCGCCAGCCGGCCGGCCGGTCCGATCGGGCGGGATTACGGTAGGCATTGTGAAGCATGGGGGCAGTGCCAGTTCCTTGATGGGAGGTAAGGTTCAGGGGGCGAGGGTCACATGCTCGCTGTGTTGGGGTTAAACACTCATTTTGGGCTGGAACGGAGGGGACAGAGGATCCACGCTGGGAACTGGTCTGGTCTGAGCGAGGGAGGGACGCTGCTGCTCCACATGCTTCCTGTTTCCAGGTTATGAGCACGTTTGGAGCTGGCAGAGTGTGTGTGTGTGTGTGCGTGTGTGTGTGTGTGTGTGTGATATAAAGGACGTGTTCAGCCAAATTACATGATTCTGTGAGATAGAGATAAAGAAACGTCTATCATGTTTAATGCGATTTACACACACACACACACACACACTCACACACATACACACACACACCTCGTTGATCATGCACTGTCCATCCTGTAAAACACAAAATAAAACAGCCGCCAGCATTTTGTTGTGTAGTGTCACCTTCAAAATCATCAGGCCTGTCACAGACTGGCACCTGTCAGTGTGTGTGTGTGTGTGTGTGTGTGTGTGTGTGTGTGTGTGTGTGTGTGTGTGTGTGTGTGTGTGTGTGTTTCGTGACTAATTCAGACAGACAGATGAACGTGAGAATCCTGAAGTAACACTGGTGGCATATATGCATCATATAGACACACACACTCACAAAAGAAGGCCTTTATATTAACAACACTACATGTACAAAAGTATTTATCCACCCTTTCCTAATTTGCTTGTTCTGCTTGGGTTCTGACCTGAACCCCACCAACACATTTGGGAGAAACTGGTACCTGACTTTGGCTCAGTCTTTTATCTTCCATGCATCAGTGCTTAATTTTAGCTGAATCTAAAACTAAAGCTGTCGTGGTTGGATCCAAAACCAGCAAAGTGGCACCAAGTCTCCATCAAACTCCAGATAAGAGCGGGCTCTCTCTGGCATTTTAGCTGTAATGCAATCCCAGTAGTCATGTTACAAATCTAGTAAGAATCCTACCCAGAAGACTGAAGAGAATTCTTAGAATAAATGGGAAAAAGGGAAATGCTGACTGTGAGGTAAATCAAGACCGAAAAAGGGGTCACATTATTTTTGTAATCTACTTTACATGCATTATACATATATTAATATATGTTAATAATTTAATATGGAATCTCATAATATATTTAAGCAGCACGTTGGATCGGTGGAGTAGCACCACTGCTTCACAGCAAGAAGGTCCCGGGTTCAATCCCAGGGTGAAGCGGTCTGGGTCCTTTCTGTGTGGAGTCTGCATGCCCTCCTCGTGTCTGCGTGGGTTTACTCCCGGTACTCCGGTTTCCTCTCACAGTCCAAAGACATGCGTGTTAGGTTTATTTGTCTCTAAAGTGGCCCTTGGTTTGTGTCTTTGTGCAGGACTGTGTGTGTGTGTGTGTGCCCAACGATGGATTGGCGCCCTGTCTAGGGCTTTTCCTGCCTTTGCGCCCAGAATTGCGAGGTGGGCAACGACTGGCCCGTGCCTCGCATAAATTAAGCCGATAACGAACGAATGAATAATATATTTGACAGAATATAACAATACGCAATATATGACTTTACATTATTATTAATTATTATTATACATTAGTACTCTCTTTCGGAACTAAACAGTAAACAGACCGATGGACTCCTGAGCTGGTCCACCTGAGACAGGACAGGAGTCCAAATAAGGCCGAGGCCAATTGTTTATGGTCTTGAGACTGAGCTTGAGTACTACAAGGCTAGTCCATGGTAGAATGAACCCCCTGTTGTCCTTCCATCTGCTTCTGCTGATTCATACCTGCGTTTGGGTTTGTTCTAAATCTTTTTTGCACTTGGTTGCGGCTCTGTGCGAGAGGCCAGATGGAGAGGAGCAGCTAGCAGAGGTTTGTAACCTGTCATTGCCCTTGTCAGAGTTGATTTATATCTGCCAGAAGCCTTGTATCTGTGCTGGTAATAATAATAGCAGCAGACAGACAGAGAGCGCATAAGCTTGAAGGGACTCTTACTTTAAATGACCCAAAGACAGTCCGTACGTCACTTTGCATAACGCTCAACAAGACCTACCAACACCTCAGCATGCTTTCTATCCAACGCCGTTACTGCAGTGCAATCAGCGCCGCCGCGCTGCAGGACCCTCTCAATCTGGGCGGCCTAGCAATCCATGAACAAAGGTTACTGACAGAGTTTCTACAGAACACAGAGACAAAAGTCTCTCTCCGAGCATCATTTTTCATCAGATCCCAAGCCTTCATGGCTGGCTCGCCCAGGGAAGCCAAGTGAGTCCGGTGTGTACGCGGACCCAATCCGTCTGCAATGTATCATTCGGCCAGTGTGCACGTGTAATCTATCAGCGCGTGATTTCTGACAGAGTCGGAGGTAATAACCGTATCAGTGTGTGTTCCCCGGCTGATGCTGGCCATCGATCTGCTTTGTGACGACTAATTCGGCTGATAGAGGAGTGACATGGGTGTGACCGCTGACTCCAGACCTGTGATTCCACATCCCGGCGACACACTGTTCTACGCTCGGAGAGTCTATTGATCACCTCTGGATGGACAGCCAGGAAGACACACACACACACATACAGAGCCATTTCTCTTCCTCTCTCAACAAGGCGCTTGCTGCAAGTAGCTCAACTGAGTAAATCCAGGCGTCATCAATCATCCTGCAATCACACTTCCAGAATGAAACTTTAGGCTACAACACAACAGGCCAAAAGTGAGTGAACATATGAAGTTTATTTGGGTACGTGTTTTCGTGGTGGTATAAAACACACCGCAGCGCAATCACGCTCCACTATTTGGCAGTCTGATAAATTTGGGTTTGGTGCCCAGTACGTTGTGTAAAGTTTGGGAAGAGACCCTTTGGCTTTCTGCACAGCTGAGTGCTTGTTTGGAAAAGGTCCCCATTGACAACGCTTCGAGTACAAAATAGAGTGCATAAAGAAAGTAGTTTAAAAAGTGTTTCGATACGGTCAGCTATAGAATTCGAAACTATTTGACCTACAATATCCTAAAAGTTCTAAAAGTAGACAAAGCCAACCCAACGACACAAATAAGAGACAAGTAACAACAATTATGTGCCATTTAACATCCATCCGATGAACGTCTGTTCGCTTTAATTGCCAAGGTGGTAAGAATTCTACAGGGAAAACCCGCCTTCCATATAGCTTATTCATGTCTGAATGACAGAAAACTGAATGAACGAACCCCTGAGGCTCCTGCTGATGCAAAATTTAATTCATCATTCGATCGTTCACTTTTTTATCCGCCTAATCCTGGACAGGGTCACCAGAGAGCCGGTGCCTAGCTGGCAGAATAGGGCGTAGGTCAGGAACAACCCTGGACGGGGCACCAATCCATTGCAGGGCACATACACTCACACTTGGGGAAGTTTGGAGACAGAAATGTTTGTCTTTGGTCGGATCTGGTTCTATTGGTTTATGTTAAATGTTTAGGATTCGTGTGAATATCGATATTTATATATTTTTATATATTATTAAATATATATATATAATATTTATAGTTTCACAGAACATTCTTAAGGGATTACAAACTTCCTAGCTCCACCGTATGTCGAAAGACACTGTACGTACTATATTAACTGTCAAACGGAGACAGTTAAGGAAAGGATAGAAACAGAGGACAGGAGTGATTTATAAAGAGAGCCAGAAGTCACTCCTTGAGGTTCTTCACCTGCCTAAATGAAATAAGCCAATTACTGGGAAGCAGGAGTGTGTTTGCAGGCACCAGTGAAGCCCTTATTTAAAGTGGAGTTTCTACTTCAAAGGGTACAAGGAACGCCAGCCAAGCGGAGAGAACGTACGAACACACACACACACACACACACAGAGAAAATCTGCAAAGCGGTGTAGCTCAAAGAAGCACATCACCTCATCAGGAACAAATCTGATCCTCCCTACAGCCTAATCCTGACACACCGGCTGTCATTATCCACCAGGCTTTCACTTATGTCTCTCTCTCTCTCTCTCTCTCTCTCTCTCTCTCTCTCTCTCTCTCTCTCTCTCTCTCGCTCTCTCATTGTCTCTCTCTCCATTGAGCAAGTTGTTGGATAAATGTAGTTGTAACTGCCTCCACGTAACTGCCTTTTTGAGTTCAGTCCTCCATGTTCATTCACAATGAAATCCGTGGGTTTGATGAGGTTTTTTATGCTCTACTGTTTTTTTTTCCGAAGCGTGGCAGAATCAATATCACAAAACCGGCGCTTCTTCAAAGGAATAGCGTTGCGGAGCCGAGGTTGTTTTGACATGATTTCGTTTTTTTTTTTTTTAATATATCAAAGCAGCAATGCTGATTTAAAACTTTCCAACGTAAACATAATTAGATGTTTCAGCAAAAATGTCAATTTGTCTTGATTGTGTTTGGTTCACGTTCACAATTAGTACATATTCAAGCCTATCGTTAATTAAATGCTATTGTTTTAGACTTATTTTTCAGCCATTGTTGTTTACTGGTGGTGCACAGTGGTCTAAAGTCCAATTGGAAAACAATGTTGAACGTCTTGCTTCATGATGATTGATGCAGTTGTATTGGTGCTAAATTTGGAATAATATACTGTGTTTGCGCTTTAATCAAATTAATCTTTCGAACCAATTTCCAGGCTGGTCCAAGGTTTATGCTGGATTAGCTAAAGAACCATTATACTATACCAGTATAACAAACTGGTGAACACCATTTCCACCAAACCAGGACCCCAAACTTTCCTCTATCGTACTATCCCATGCCGGTGACCGTTATGCTACGCATAAGACGAACCAAATGTACTTGTTTTTAAGTACGATAAGTACGTTTCTTAGGATGTAGACCAGGAGCTTTCTAATAAAAACTGGGTTAATGTCCCTATACTTCCCCTTAGGGACTGCCTCCTCAGGTCTACCCTCCATAAATGTCCTAAAAGTGCTCCCACACAGACACACAGATACACCCTCAGGGCTAAATCAACTGTCTGGAGTGCCTCCCGGATATGTTCTATTATAACGCACACTACGAGCTAGGCCTCTTTCTGCTTCGTCCACCCACCCAGGTTTGAAAATATATTCAGAGTTTCACGGTAGGTCCTACTCAAAAAAAGAGGTCCGAAGCAGAACGAAGCTGGAGCGTGACCAAAGAGTGCACTGAGTGCTAGTCTGATCTCTTATTTGTCTCTGCCACCCTGCCATGTGCTCTGTATTAATAATGCATGGGCCCAGGGAATGGATTAGCGACCAGCCTAGCAGAGAGATAACTCGCCACGGACTGCTGTTAGCGCTGTGCTTCATGTTTGTGCTACTTAGTTATTTGGCAGATTTTGGGAAGCACGTCAGGTGTGGAGCTGGCTATGCATGAGGAAGGAGGAAAGCGTGTAAAAGTGGACATGGACTTCAATGATCAGATCTGCTTTGACACGGGAGAGAAACAAAAGACCAGGAGTAGAAATGATTGAGTAAGAATCTGCTTGGTGTTTAAGTTTCCTTCTTCATCAAGTATAATTGGTCATGGCTATTTATAGTGAGGCAAACCCACATGGACACACGAAGGGCAGGCAGACTCCACACAGAGAGGACCCAGAACGCTCCACCCTGGACTGAACCCGGAACTTCTCACTGTGAGGTCAGTTAGTGCTACCCACCGAGCCACCGCGCTGCCCCCAATAAAAACAACAACCATAGAAATACAGTAACAGCCATGATTTCATAGTGACTACAGCCCCAGAGACCAAAATTCGAATCCCTTGTGTGGGTACTGTCAGCCTTGTGCCCTGTGTTTCGAGCTGACAACACTGCTCACAAATTATGGGATATTTCCTTCATTTATGGAATATTCCCTAATTGGGGATCATTACACTTATTCATCACAGCCGACAACGTGTCTGTGATTACGAACGGCATCGATGGAACTGTTGCATGTTTAGTAGAAATGGAATGTAAATGGTACCCTTTATCCCCTTCCCCGCCCCCCAAAGGGTCTGTGGACAGACCTGCCTATGATGGACCTGTACTCTTAACAGTCCCAATATCAGAACCTATTTCCGCACCCAGTAAAAAGATTTTTTTTTAAAATCTGATTCCAGTTGTCAGTTTCTTTTATTGCATTGTATTTCCTCAAATACATGCCTTTGATTAGTGCAAAAATACATCTGTATTAAGGAGGCACCTATCTTCATATGACAGGTATGCCATTATATAGTTTTTGGCTCTGGATCGTGCCCCAAGCCCCAGCAGTAATAAAACAGGCTTTGCTCTGCGTTACGGATGGTAAACATAAACAAAGGCTATTCAGAAGATTGACCGTAACCCTACATTTATGCTTCTAAATTTATATGAATATCTACATGAATACCCATTTTATTACCATCAGGCTGTTCCTCTCCATAAAGACAATATCCCATAGCGAAAAAAGGATCCATTACCTATATTACGACATCCCACACCAAAACAGTGTGTTTAATCAGTAGCACAGATTTACCCAGCATGCCTCTGGGTTGACCTGTCTGTATAAACCATTAATACGGCTTTCATATTCTTTTTTTTGTTTTAACGTCTGCGCTTCTTCACTCAGCTCACCTCTTCCATTTGGGTGTCAAAGTCAAACAGCTAAAAAGGTTGGATCCACAACTACACAGCGTGTTTAAGTCAAAGTGGTGACAAAAGGCCGTCTGGCAGACGGATGAATGGCGAGCGTCGCCGCTTGACTGAAACCTGCTCAGCTGCTGTCATGGGCAGCCAAAAGCCCTCCATTACTGTCAGTCTCGGCTCCTTCTGCCACCGCCGACTGAAGCTGCATTCATTTAGCGCCAAGTGCTGTGAGCCCCTCATTAAAGGGAAGAAAAACAGATAGGTAGCGAGCGAGGGGGAGGAGGGTGATGGAAGAGACAAACAGAGAGCGACGGGAATAAAGGGGGGGGATAAAGAGAAACGATGGAAGAGACAGACGGAAAATAAAAGAGAGAGAGAGAGGTGTAGTGGTTGTTTTTTTTAGAAAGAATTAGTTCTTAATCAAAGTGGTACTTTTATCGCATTGTGACTTGACCATCTCTTGACTGATATGTTAATAATAACAACTGTAATTGTTGCTTTCAAATTTAAACCCCGCTTTTCCTTGTCAGGATCTCACAGGCTCTGGCATCTAACCCCAGAGAACCCAGGTTGCAAGAACAAGTTTGCCTCGGACCGGTGATCAGTTCGACGCACTGTAGGATTAAACCCCCAAACGGCCATTTCTTTCTCAGACAGCAAAACATGTCTGCTCAGACTGACAAAGCTGAACCACTAACCTGACACCACAAATAGTAACCGGGATATTTACAATAGTAGATGATGTTCAACTCTTTACTTTTACCTAACCTTCTGCTTTTGTTTAGGCGACCCTTGTCATGTCAGAGCTACGTGAAGTCCCTCTCACAATGCAGATAAAGGGAAGAAGGCCAATCAGAAGATCCTCTCTCCTCTACACTGACACCACCAAAAATATCCAAGGTTTTCTTAAACATAAATAAGGTAGGGATTTTCCTGTAGGATTTCATGAATATTAGATATTTGTACCTTATCTGAATATTCCTTATGCACACCAGTTCCAGGAACAATGCAAGTCAAGTCAGATAACAGACCAAAATATACAGTAGTAGGCTCACATTGGCAACGCCCAGTTGGCCAGGTGACTAAAAAAGGTTTTTTCACAATACGCAAAGATGAAATTCTAGTGGATACAACCTGTTGTATAAACCTGTTCAGTCACCTAAAAATGAAGCACCCCAAGTAGTACACGGTAAACCAGATGGCACTAAGAGCAGACAAGGGAACCCCTGGTTAAACACAAGCTTCAGCTGTTTGTTTTGATATAGTTTAGTGCTATTTAATAATAGGAACAAGCCCTAACTGAGTTAGCCTAGGGTAACAGTGGCAAGGAAATACTCCCAAAAACTTAGAAGAAAGATACCTTGGGAAGACCCAGACTAAAAAGGGACCCAACCTTCCTTGGCAGAATATCTGATATGCGTACAAATTAAACTACTGTCTAAACTAACGAGCTGTCGAATCAATCAAGTTTAGTCATAGTTTCAATAAACTGCACCTAAATCAAAACATTAAACGAAAAAACCCATACATTAAATAACACTAAATAATATAGAGCCTATAATAAGCTAAAGAGTACTATATTATGAAGAATATTATAGAGAATTAGAGAAACCTATTATAATAGCATAGAGAAAACGTGTGAGTGTGTGTCAGCATATTATAGTACTATTTTGAAATAAAATTGTTAGTATTATTTATTTATCTAGCAGTATGTCTGATGGTAGTGTGGGACTGCGTGTCACCAAGTGGTTAAGGTACTGGACTCAAATCCCACCTCTGCCAAGGCCCTTAACCCCGAAATTGCTTAAATTGTAGGACTGTGTGAGTTGTAAGTCGCTCTGGATAAGGGCGTCTGCTACATGCTGTAAATGTTGGTGAGAAAAGTGCTTAAGGTGGGCCATCCTGCTTAAGGAGATCAGCGAATCCCAAACCATTTACAGCTTTAACAATGGCGTTCCTCGATCACTCGTTAGACCTCCAGCTTTATCCTGGAATTTTGCTTTCTGAACTTGTTGAGCTATCATGAGATCATTTGGATCCTACCATCGAGATAATCTATGCGCAGCGATCTGCCCACGTGACCTGTGAGAAAATCTTTTCATACAGGAAGGACCCTAGCAGGGCCTCTATTAGCATTTCAGTCCATATTTGATCTCGTTTAACTAACGGAAGCACATCAGAGAGGAAGCCCGACGTGCTCGCCGAGTTAAAAGCGATTGATCAAATCATCTACAGTATATTAACAATTCAGCAGAGGAAACAGACAGACGGTATCGGTCCGAAACTTGGCGTTCTGCTCCATTAATATTTCAGCGCGCCTGAAAAAAAAGGTCTTCGTTTCATCCCGAACGTGTCAACCATCTCTTAGTCGGTTATCAAGCGCATGATCAAAGCATGTGAGTGTTCGTCGGGGAGATTAGACATAAGTTTGCTCCAGCACCTTTGCTAACACTTTGGTTAAATGGGAGCGTGTGAGACTCACATGAGCAGAGCTTAAAGGTGTTTAACGATGCGAGCTCTCAACTGAGCTAATCAGGTAATCACTTTCTCAGGTGAGAGAACCTGAGAGAGAGTGAAAGCTGCTAATTTAGTGAGATCAACACACACACACACACTTGCACACGTTCGAACTGTTTTTATTCAAACCTGAGTTCATTTGCTCTATGTGAAAGTCAAACTGAGAGGAAATGGGACCGGCAGGTGAGAGACACTGTGAATGCGCTGCTCCTTTAATACACAAAGAATGAAGCGTGATTTGAGCTGCTGCCATTTGATATAGATCAAAAGAGCAAGAGAAATAATGTAATCATTCAACAACTATTGTACCGGCACCCGTTCCAGCACCACACACTTGGACGTTCCTCCACCTCAGCATCGCTCTACTGGTCTTTATCAACAGAACCCAGTCTCACCCTGCTCTGGTCCCACCAGAGTGCAGTAACTCCCTCCATCATTTAGCTATTAGGGGACGATGTGCTTCCAATGACTTGAGGTCTCAGCTGAGGACTAATTTATAATAAAATTTAATTATATTCTTCACTTCATTTTACTATTAGTACAACGTAATTACCCACCCAAGAAGGTCGGGTCCCTTTTTGAGTCTTGGTCCTCCCAGGGTTTCTTCCTTCTAAAAACAGGGAGTTTTTCCTTGCCGCTGTCGCCCTAGGCTTGCTCAATTTGGGATTGGCATTTAAGAAATAATAGGGTAAAGCTGCCTTTAGACAATGCACCGTTGTAAAAGTATAAGTATAAATTTGACATTGACTTTGATTGCCTGCATCGTCCGGGACCCTTTTCAAATAGGTGTTGGTTTTAAGAAAGAAACTCTTCTTAAATGTGTTATTACTCAAACGTCCTTTTTAAGAGGTTTACGAACATTTGAAGCAATCAAATAACTTCTTAAAAATGTGCCTTATTTCTCTCACGCTTGTCTTAGGCTGTAAGCCTAAATAATATTAATTAATTAAGAAATTCAGCATCAAAATATGCTTTTACCTGTGCAGCACATTTGTGGGTTTTGCCATTTCTGTGCAACAACGTAACACCTGCACTGTATGGATTAAAGACTCTTGTGCTAGGGGGATGGAAAGCAGGAACGGTATTCACAATTCAGGGGAAGAAAAAGAGTTTTTCCCAGGGCGGGATTTTAATGAGGGAGCTTCTGGGAGTCGGACTGCGGAAGGCTGGAAGGGCTGTTCGGGCTCTCCTGGCCTCTCAGATTAGTGTGCGGTGGCAGGGGGTCCTTCTAAAGATGGGTCTTAGGGGTCATACTTATTGTGTGTGTGTGTGTTCAGTAATACACCTCTAGCTGTGCTATAGACCCTGAGGGCCGTCTGCGTCGAGTGTGTATCCGCTCTTCCAGAGTCAGGAGAGCAGGCCGGCGTGGGCAGATCACCGCCGAAACAGTTCACACACCGCTGGGAGAGTAAAGGAAATGGTATGGAGACACAGGAGATCTAGATCAGAGTGTTATGTCTTCCTTTAAATTGAAGGAGATATGGATCTGCGGCGTGTTATTTATTTTCCTGTGCATTGTATTATTGAATCGTGCCCGGCTGCCATATGCTACCAGCTTTATCTGATTCAGAAGAAACAATATGGAACAATATGGAATTGTACTGAAACATCAATACTGTTCATTCCAAGGCTTTATAGGGTGAAAGACAGTGAGAATAGCACCGTGGCTGCTCTTGATTTAGCCAGTCACTGACAGACAGCAAAATATCCATGCTGTTCATTGTGTTTCGGGGGTGCTGATACGACTGAGAAGACGATGAACGCTAGAGAACTCTACGGAGTGAGTGAACAAAACAAGGCTTTCAGACTCTCATAATAGTCTATTGTCCAGTCAACCTACAGAGCACAGACATAATTCGACACACCAGGGTCACAATGCAAGCAATTGAAGCAATTGTGGGTTAAGAAGTGTCAGCTTGGCTGAGGTGGAATTGGAACCTGGGACCTTCTGATTCATGGTCCAGTACTTTATCTATCACAGTCCCAAAGTCCGCCTGTTATATACATACTGGTCGACAATTGGGCGATATTTCCAAAAGAAATATTCCATAATGAATTACGCCGTAACTTTTGTGAGATATAGATTAGCACTCCTTTGTGGAGTCCTAAGCCTGCTGCTGTGTGACGGGACAACAGTAACGGCGCAGTCTGATTTGATTGATTTGATTTACATAATATATCCAGATATCCAATTAATACGATCGTACAATTCAAGCAGTTATGGGTTAAGGGCCTTGTTCGGGGACCCAACTGTGGCAGAGGTGGGATCTGGACCTTCTGGTCAATAGTCCAGTACCTTAACCACAGTCCCTCACTCTGGAGTTGCATTGGTTAACAGTTACACTGAGTCTTGGCTTGTGCATTGTGTTGTCAGTACTGGAGGTCCTGGAGTTACAGTGCATGCTGAAGTTACAGCGCTCTAGATTTGAACTTGCCAGCTTTGGGCTTGAGAACACATGCTTAAAGAGACTGCAAACCGATAAAGTGATCAAGATCCATCTGGAGGTGACAAGCATAGGAGAAGAGTTAGATTCCAGGAGGAAAACTCCAGCCTTTATCCCAGACGCAGCTGATAGCATGCGAGGCACGAGGGAAATCACCTCAGGAAAAAACACCCGTTCCTATTTATTTTCCACAGCAAACGTTTACATATGGAATTCCATCCTCAAGCAGATCGGGTTGCCCGTAATTGGCCATTCTTGTAAACGCCAGGCTCGCGCCACTTTCTTTTAACTCCCCCCCCCCCGCCTCTGAGAAGGTGTTGAATTTCTCCCTGGGTGGGTTTGAGGTGCGGCTGCTGTATCTCTTTCTGCAGTCGCTTACTACGTTACGGAGCGTTTGATGTTGGACATATCGATCGGGTTGGGGCTTGCCAGTAATTACAGCGCACAGGTTCAGTGAAGGGTAATCAAGTTGTATCCATCTCTTCATTTCCCTCCCTATCGTTTCTTTCTTAAGTAGTCACATCCTGACCACCGCATGTCAACAAGCCCTCCTTGTGGGCATGTGTGTGAGGTTGTCGGGAGGGTTGAGGGGGTAAAAGTTCAGCATTTCCGTTCGAGCTGACCTGGAGGTTTTAAGAGCCCAGCGTTCAGACTCAAACAAATAAATGAACCGGCGGAAGTGTTGGTTTATCATGGATCAGAGCTATGAGTATGTAGCAGGAAGAAAGACAGGAAGTGAAGGGGCTTTTTAGAGTTAAGCACACATAGTAGAATGAAACATTGGGGAAGTTTTCTCTTCCAACAGGTGCTACAATCATCAGAAAGCTATTCGGATTTTAGAACCAACCTAAACAGTGTTTCACGCCGGCACTTCTATACTCCCAAAATAAAAGCTGTCAAGTTTTCAAAAGCAGATATCCTCAAAGGAGCCTTATGAGTGCAGTATCACATGTGGCATCAATAGAGAGAGTGTTTTTCTATCACATACTGGTCAAGATAGAGCAACATTATCCACAATGGGAAGGTATGACTGCAGGTTTTTATTCCAACCGACGAGAATCTGCACTGGATTCCCAACAGATTCAAAAACATCTAGAAAATCCCAAATACCTGTTGATTCCTCTGAGGAGCCGCCCCAAGTTAGCCATATGTCCACCCTCCCTCATATTATAGCCCAGTCTGGGGTTGGGATGCCAGAATAGGAAAAGGGTACAGAGAATGGGACAAAGGAGCCAACAATGCCAATCACCCTGAAGAACGTTAAGAAGTTACACACAAGCAGCATCAGAAAGCCAAGGGGTGCAAGTGAATAATCAAGGAACGAATGGGCAGAAGGTTGGCACCAGAATCACAAGTAAGCAGAGTAGCACACAAGAAAGCGCACTGCTCCTTAAAACTGAGATGAGCTTTCTTAAATTGTTTGGAGTTATAGGCGCTTTTGCACTAGAGGAACAATTTGAATGGGAAAGTGGGCCCTTTCTCATGAGTTATCACTGCAGGAACTGGGAGCAACTGTAGTTCTTAGAACGCCGTGCATTTTTAGATCCTACTTTTCTCAGCATATATTTCCGAGTGATCTGAGGTTAATATTAGCTTTGTTTTTTTTTTACAATAGTATAATGAACATATATAATTATTTCTCAGTCTCTGTACAAATACACAACCAGAAAAACTTTGTTGCCTGTGCTATTAAAATTGGCCTTCCTAAAAATGTGCCCTTTTCAATTAGACCATTCCTGATTAACTTTCTTCAGACTGTAAAAGGGTCAACCTGGCATCCCATATTTCTTATATCATTATCCCATTGTTAAAACAACAAATCAAATGGTGGCCTAAGACTTTTGCACAGCACTGTACCCATGGTATGGGCAGCCCAACATGGAGCATGCAACCATAGGTGCACTATAACCTAAAAAGTGCTTGAAGTTCCCTCAGTTATTTTCACAGCTGAAGCCCCACTGCTTTCTCACCATTCCTTTCTCCTTTTGATTTTTTTCCCCAGGTGTTTGATCTGCCCCTCAGTGGTCTAGGTCTGTGAGCAGACGCCGTCTGGACAGCATCGAGAGAAAAGTGCCAGAAAGGGCAGAAAACAAATAAATGCACGACTTGGATCAGACGTTCTAATAGAAAATAAGTAAGGAGACGCCGAGGTACATTGTCATTTTATGAATGTTGCTTTTCTGAATTATCTAGATATCTGGCACTTATCCTGCAAATTGTTTCCAAACTCCGCAAGAGGAGGAAGTGAGTAGGGAAGTTGAACTCCAGTTCACATCAGTGTGCAAGTTCTTCATCACTCATCCAGAGCGATTAGCCTAAAACCCCCGGACTTCATTAGCCGGCACTCACACGGGCATTATCAGCAAATTAAAAGCCCATTTGCATAGGTGACAGACTACGGCAAATCACAAGCCGAAAATTACACTGACCTCAAAATGCCCAAGGTGATGAACGGGCTGTAATATGAGGGAGGAACGCCATCGTGCATCTGGTTAACTGAAGGAGGGTCTTAGTGGGAATCGACTGGAATTCTTAGGGTAGACGTTTTTGTCCCTTTATAAAATGCAGAATCGTTTGCACGTTTGTCCCATCATAAATACCAGTGGGTCGCCCTCAAGGGTGTAAATTTCATTTCAAAGTTGCTGGGTGCGATGAACGGTACGGTTTCCCAAGAGCATTTTCTGAGGGAGTCACCAGTAGTGCCGCCAAAAAGTATACTTTTTAGAATGTTTCTCATTGCATTGGGTGGCAATTCTGTTTTTCCCAGAAAAAGAGGATAGATTTGGCAACCTCAATGCCACCCTATTGATAAACTTCTAAAATTGATCCATCGATTTGGCACCTTTCCCCCAAAAACAGCCTCATTCTAAAGAATAAATAGATAAGTTCCAGACATCTGATCATATTAGGAAAGGATTTATCTTAGTGAGTCGTTTTCTTTCACCATTTTGCTAATTTCCCTCAAAGAAGAGAAAAAAAGGCGCATGACAGAAATTGACCTTTCGTAAGAGCCCTGTAATTGAGAGCCTTTTGATAAATGTTACCTTCTCACATCCCGGCGCTCTAATCTCTAAGTAATACCCAGACCTTGTTATGTTTCATTATAGATGTTCTGAAGCGATACGGCAGCCGAGCCTCGCAGACGAGCGCTTCAGATAAACTAATCATTCCTGGTTTGCAGGTCTTTCTGAGGGCTCTGCCGCTGATGAGTCGGTAATAAAGCATTTCACAGCAGCCCTGCGTGCTGACTGGCATTTCACGACACGTTAGCTCGAAAGCAATTATTATAAACAATAACAAAGCCGAGGCAAATATCACGCCGCTTGTTACTGAGACGTGAGATGTTTAAAAGGGAGCTCGGTACGACTGTTTAAGAATTTCTAATGTTTTCTGCATGCATTTTTTATTGGTTAGACACAAGGAGGCTTATAAAGACACGGCTACGGGGCAGCAAAGGTCTGACGTTCACAAAAAGGCTGTTAATAAAGGTAGCACAGTGGCAGTTCTGGTAGTGATGGGGACCAGCAGGTATGATCACAACATCCCAGTTTTTTCCAGTGGTCTCCTGAGTTTACTCCATTCTACACTCTTTTTCTACCTGTAAATATACATTGTTATTGAATTGGATGCTCTGGCTTATGAAAAGCATGATTGGTGCTCTGTTCAGGGCGTAAACCTGCCTAATGTCCACTGTTTCTGGACCCACCGTGTCCCTGGTGTATTAATGGGACTGTGGTGGCCTAGTGGTTAATGCAATGGACTATGGACCAGAAGGTCCAGGGTTCAAATCCCACCTCTGCCACAGCTGGGTCCCTGAGCAAGGCCCTTAAGTCACAATTGCTTGGGCTGTAAGACTGTATTAACTGTAACTGTAATGTGTTATTTTGAAATGTAAAAGATTTCGTACAGTTTTCTCATTAAAATGTACACTGCGTTCAGCGGAAGTGCGTAGTTTAACAACATGCCTGGCACACAAGAGAACAGCTTGCACTTTCCGTTTCTAAATAACTTGCTCAACAAAATAAATACTTTGCATTAAAAGGCTGTTAACATATTTCTATACCGTACATATAGTATATATTTTCCCACGCTTTAACTCTGCTCTTTTTTTTTCCTGAGAATGACTTAGGTGCTTCCTGTATTAATCCTAGATGTCCTGCCGACCCTGTACCTGGACCGTCCCAGCACGTGGCCGGGTCGCCATTCTGATCCTCACAATCCTTCATATCCGTGCACACACAAGCTAACATACGTGCAGCGCTAGCCGGTGATTATGAGTGGCTGGTGAGCAGCTGGAATCTGCCGAGTCCTGACCTTCGCCGGGTTTAAAGTGCAGCTCTGGCCCCGAGCATCCAACGCTGGCCCACAGAGAGCAGGATGTGATTAAGACCAGGCCTGAGAAATCCACAGCCAATAAAGTTCAGTAATTAAAGTAGCCATTACGGCTCCCCCCAAAAAAAGCATAAGTCGCTTTATCTTTCGGCACCTTTTGTTTGAAAACGTCACGTTACCTACAGCTGGGCTCAAAGCGATGTCGGCTCGAGCAATTACACCGGCAGGGGCGGAGGATAATCAGCACCAGATGGTCAACGTGAACAGGTTGGAGAGCGAGAGACATACGGACAGAATGAGAAAGAGAGATTCAACTCTACCTCTCCCATGTTTTACAGAAACACTATATAAGTCTAAAAAGTTTAAATCTCGTTACGCCAGTATTCCACATTCCAGTTAATGGCTGAGTTTGGTATTTTCTCCTTATTCCTCCAGACGATGCATTTGGCTCGACTTTAAAGAGATAAAAATGAAAGTGATATTTTTGATCTGTGTACCTCAGCCTCCTGCGCCCAGGCCTACCATAAAGCGGGGGCACCCCTGGTCTGCATTATGTGATAAACACAGACATTATTTTTTCCTGACGAACACAGTCTCGCTGGACAAACTGGAGATTATGGGTAAAAGTAAGCTCAACTTTTAGGAAACACCATCTTCAAACTAGCAACTCCCAGGTACCAACATCCAGACTTAATGGTGCCAGGAGACGTGGGCAAATGAGGGTGTCACATAATCTCCCACCATTCCCCTCACCAAAGGTGGGGTATGAACTCTGGTTAACTGCCAACTTTGCAAAGTCAGGTCTTTTTTTGTCAGGTTTGTGTCTGCTCCCAGATTTACCCTCCATTCAACCAAATCTGGGTTCCCAAGAGTTCTCAGGATGGGCTTGTCATGTGGCTCACACATTACATCCACAGGGGTGCACCTTTCGCCTATTAAGGGTCATTAAACCAAAATGAAGCCTGTGAGAAAATAATAAAAAGAACTGCAGCCGATTTGAAAGCAGCACCAGCGTAAAGGTGTCAGGAGCACCTTCCACGGCTACCAGGTTCCAGCACTTCACACGGTCCAGCGAAAGCATACGAAAGCACAACAGCACTCCATCCATCAGCAGGTCCATTCACCCAACGACCCAACACAAGTCATTACACAAAATTACACAAAGTGCAGGGGAATCAGGTTCGGCTCGGACTCCATTTACACCACTAAAAGGTAATTTGTGTGGCTTGATGAAAAGCGGAAGGATCCTACGTAATGACTTAATTTGCTAATAGGAATAATTAGAGCACAGCCAGAGGCCTGCTGCTTTAGCTGCAACAAGAAACACTTAGTCTGTGCTTATTTTTGCTAATTGTTCTCAATAAGCACACCATAATATACAGTCTTTGGAATATTATAATCTTAATAATGGCCGTTCCCAGAAGTAACACACAGTCCCTACATTCCGAGTCTCGGTTAAGGACACGAGTACTTACACAAGGAAGAACATTGATTTTATAAGAACACAAGATTTTATGTTAGTATTTAATTCATAGTGAAACAATTTTATTTTTATGTTATTATAATATTATGTCATTGTTGTTATCCATCCATCCATTATCTTCAGCTTAGTCCACACAGCGTCATGGACCACCTAGTGCCAGCGTTTGGACTGTGGGACGAAACTGGAGTACCCTGAGTAAACCCACACAGACACAAGGAGGACATGCAGACTCCACACAGAAAGGGCCCAGGCCGCTCCACCCTGGGATTGAACCCGGGACCTTCTTGTTGTGAGGGAGCGGTGCTACTCACCGAACCCCTGTGCTGCTGCTGCGTATTACTATTATTATTATTATTATTATTATTATTATTATTATTATAGACTTTATCTAGTACAAACAGAGCAAAACTTAGTACTTTGTTTATGTTAAGTTTGTGTACCCTATATTATAATGATTAGATAATGATTATATTATAAGATAATTATGCTTTTACTTATATAATATTCATTTTAGCATTAATATGTATTTTATAATAAAATATATTTGATTTCTATATTTCAAATTGTTATACTTATTTACTATTAAGAAAAAATACTTATTACATCGTTTTATCCTTTATCTTTATCTCATATAAATAAAGCAACCCTTTTTAAAATTATGTGTAAAATAATGTATTATTATAATTATTATTATTATAATTATTATTATTATTATTATTATTATTATTATTATTATTATTATTATTATTTGTACAGTGTGATGTTAACTGCTCACATAGCTTTTTAGTGCATTCTAGTGACGTAAACTTGTTCCGATGTTTTTTATGACGTAGTTTTTGGTGTAACTTACTCTACCTGACATTTTGGTTATTTAATTTCATTTATTTATTTATTCCTTTATATAAACAGGGTAAAACGTAGGCTTTGTTAATACGTGGATTTTGTTTTAATATGTGGATTTTTTTTTACAGTTTATTTAGTTTTAATTATTGCTGTATTTCTTGGTTCCTGCAGATCCTGTGTAATCTAAAATACGAAAATGTGAAGAGGTTCATATTTGTGAACCTGGAGATGTGGTGAAAGAGTCTCACAGGAACGTGTGTATAATAAATGATGAACTACCTCACAATGCTAGCGTTCTAAAATACCTCACAGCAAAACTGCTTAACTATTTAAGCCTAAAACTGTGGCATTCGTCCACAAAGCATCAAAAACAACCGCACAAAATGAGAGAGACAAGCTAGACAAAACAGCTGAGGATGGAATAAAAGTTAAAAGAGAAGACCCAAAATGTCAGGCGTTTGTTTTCAGTTTAATCCTTCAACTCTTGGGAGAGAAGTATACTAGCACTGCTAGCAAACATTTGGGGTTTTGTGTGTGTGTGTGTGTGTGTGTGTGTGTGTGTTTTGGTGGGATTAGCCCGCCCTGAGTGAGACTGGATTTCTTCGTCATTAGAGGTTACAGATTAGCACTAGAAGTGTACCAGGAGCAGTTCATTTTTAATGCTCATGCTAGCTGGACAGCAGATTTAAGCCAGCTAGCCAATGCGATTTCTCGGTGCAGCAGAAACAGACATGGTAAATTTGGGCTGAATTTGAGAAAAGGTCAGTCCAAATGGGCAGCAGTGTTAGCGTCGCTTAGTGTGCTGTTTTGATGCCTCGTTGGGACGCTGCCTTCCTCTGCATCAGTCATCTCCTGTCTCTTCTAAAGAAGCATTGCTCCCTTTTGATGCTAAATCTACAAAAAGTGCTTAGCCTGGCATCTGAAACGTTAGTTGACATTTTTGTTATGGCTGTTAGGAACTAAAGAGCGCATTCACACATTCAGAATCAAACCTGTACCTTTCGCAGCATGCTACAATGCTACGGTCTGTCCGCCAACCATAGCACGCACACAAACACACACACACACACACATCATTCCTGTCAAGTTTTGGATTTAAAAATAAGGGAAATTGTCCCTCGTGTGCTTCGAGGTCGTCCCACCAGCCCAACCGAGGTTCAGTATCCCTTACATTTTAAGACAGGTTTACACGAAATCTAAAATAACCACCTTTAAACCGCTTACAAACTATAATTAGATCATCAGAATCTGATAGGCCTACCTTTATGACACTGAAATGCTGTGGACGTTCCTGCATCTCCCTGTTCCAGGTTTGCTCCCGCTGTCTGCGCTAAGTGACATTTAGTTAGGGACATTTCAGTTTGGAGAGGCACAGGAATGTTTTTTTAAATTATAATATAATACGGGAAATTTACGGGAAAATAGTAATACGGGAGGACGGCGGGAAAGAGGAGTAAAATACGGGAGTTTCCCGGTCAAAACAGGAGACAGGTATGACACACACACACACATATGTGCTTAAAGTGAAGTTTTAAAGTCTCAAACCTTAAAATGATTGCACCTCAGACCTCCCTAATGTAGACAGGCCAGCGTAATGGGTGCAGACGTACGTCACCTTCCCTCTACTCATAGTCCCCCCGCTTTTAGCCTGTTATTTACACAAGCAGAAGCATTTCAGTAACACAAAATCAGACAATTGAACATACCGATGATTTAAACTAGCATACTATGAAACAAAAGTCCTCAAAACATGGTTTCATTAACAAATAAACTATATTTCTGTAGTTCTGTTCTCATGATCATGGGGTGATGTACAACAAATTGTATTTATATAAACCACAAAAAGGACATACATATGAAGAGGATCCACAAGAACTGCTGGATAATCTGATCCTGTCCATGCCCCATCACTGTCAGTGTGTTTTGGCACTCTTGGGTGATCATACGCCCTACTGAACAGTCAACGTGAGGGCACTGTGGTCCAGTTTGACCTGGTTCTGATAAATTCACCACCATGAATATATCACTTACTACTCAATCGCTATAATTGAGTTTGCATCTTATTTGTCTAATTGAACAACTTTCTTTTACCTTTCCTTTGCTTTTCTGATTATCTTGTTTAATAAAATGTCTTAGACCCCATTGCTTACTCCCAACTATCTCTTTATCTGTCCGAGAAAAGCCATCAAGATCCGAGCCAGTCAGGTTTCAAAGCTGCACACTCTACAGAGACGGCCCTCTTGGCTGCCACTGAGAATCTGCATTTTACTAGATCTCTCGGCAGCGTTTGACACAGGCAAACATGAGACTCTTCTGTCCATCCTCTTGAGTCTTGGAATCCAGGGAACAGCTTAGCTAACAGTTCATATCAGGTATAGAGGAGAAGATCCATCTCCTCATCCCGCAAACTGACCACTGGTGTCCCACAAGGCTCAGTGATCGGTCCTCTCTTGTTCTCCCTGTATCTTCGCTCTCTTGGTGAGGTTATATCCTCACGTGACTTTTCATGTCACTGCTATGCTGATGAAACCCAACTAATTCTCTCCTTCCCTCCCTCGGACACCCAGGTCTCTGCCAAGATTTTATCATGTATAGCTGGCAGATCACCACCTTAAGCTAAATCCTGGCAAGACAGAAGTGTTACTCTTCTCAGGTGACCCTTGTCCCGACCAGGACCTTGTGCTCTCAGTTGAGATGGCTAGGATCTCCCCCTCTGTCGTGGCACGCAAACTGAGAGTGACTATGGACAACAACATCAGAAGGATCCGTCCATTTCTTTCCACAGAGGCAACGCGGATTCTGGTTCAGTCCCTTGTCATGTCGAGACTGGACTACTGTAATTCTCTCTTAGCGGGGCGGGGCTACCTGTGACCGCTATCCGATCCTTACAGCTGATACAGAATTCAACTGCAAGACTTGTGTTCAAAATTTACACACACTACACCACTGCCCCGATCTCTCTACTGTCTCCCTGTACCTGCTCATATTAGATTTAAGACTCTGATGCTGCTTACAAAGCTAAAAATGGACCTGCACCCTCCTACCTTGCAGCACTTACCACAACCCGCACTGCACCTCGCACACTCCGGTCCTTTAGCACTGCTCGACTGGTCCCCCCGTCTCTGAGGGGACGAGGAAGGCACTCATCTAGACTCTTCGCAGTTTTGGCTCCTAAGTGGTGGAACGAACTTTCCCTCAATGATCGAACAGCTGAGTCTCTGGCTATCTTCAAACGCCGTTTGAAGACCCACTTATTCCGCACTTATCTCAACTGAACACCCCCACACACCCTTGTCTTTCTCTCTCTTAAAAAAAGCAAAAAAAAACCCCCAAAAAAACACAACCTTTACAGTTTCAAAAGTGTATTCTTGTTTAGATTCCTGACTGTTAGGGATAGATTATGTTACTGATGTCTTAAAGCACTTTTGTTAGTTGCTCTGTATAAAGGCGTCCGCTAAAATCCCGTAAATGTAAAATATAACTGAATGCTTCTTTTTTAATTGCTTTTGAAATATCCCCTAACTTTTGTGTGGTACATTGTGTCATATATAACTGTATATGTGTATCACAGATATCTAGAAACTCTGCCTGTTCTCAGAACACACGCTATTTCTATATATTTGTGCAGATGTGAAGCTCCTTGAGAACCAGGCTCTGGTGGAAAGCGTGCAGGAGCAGGTAAACAGCGCTCTGTTGGAATACACGCTCACCTCGTACCCTCAGCACGTGGACAGGTTCACTCAGTTGGTGCTGCGGCTGCCTGAGGTGCGCGCCCTGAGCGTCCAGGCTGAGGAGTACCTGAGCTCCAAGCACCTGAGCGGTGACGTGCCCTGCAACAACCTCCTGATCGAGATGCTGCACGCCAAACGAGCCACCACCATCTGAGCGAGGTGTGCGTGCGTGTGGAATTGGCCGATCTTAATCGGACACTGTGGGGTATTTCTCTTTCTTAAGTGCTATTAACAAGATATCTGATGTATATCTGTTGTTTGTGCATCGTGTGTGGCTAGTAGGCATGTTCCATCGAAAATATTATCACTGTATTGTGTTATTAAATGCTAGCTGGAGCCACAGGTCGTTTCATCCGGAGTTGGGATTGCTGTGACTGATCATAAGGGTGCATAAAAATACCAACACACTGTTACAATGTTAGCAATTACCAGCGCACACCTACGGTGGACAAAACTGGCAATCATACAGCCACTGTGATATCATTTTTTTTTGCTTTTATTGAATTATATTACTATGAAATATGGTATGTTTCTCGAACCATACTCTTCGTTTCACATCCTTTTCAGAATAATTAAATCGTTTATTTTTTTCTTCGTTTTCTCTCTCTCTCTCTCTCTCTCTGCTGAGTTTTGTGAGATTTCAAAATGGACGCACCTGACAAACCTATAGGAGTTTTACCTTGTTCCTTGATTGCTTCTCATTTCAGCCTTTTTCAATCTGGTCCCTAAACTGTAAGTAATGTTTTCCAGCTCTGACGCATAAAGTGAAAACCTTCATTTCTCATTACTGTCTCAGGCTTTTGTAGCGTTTCCCCTGCATACAACTTCATATGCTGTCTAACTTCAGAGGCTTTTATTAAATAAGCTATCATATAAAGGGTTTTACCTGGGTGTTTTTTGCCTCCTTAGTTATTCGGTCCCTAAAAACAAAACCGCCCATGCACGCCTACTCAGACACAAATGAGGGAATAATTGGGGATAGCACACTTGGAAAGGGTAAATAACACTTTATAATGCTCGTTATAAATCGGATTTTTTTGACTCGTGTCCATTATTTCATTATGTCGACAAAAGTCTGCAGTTATTCTGCAGTTCAGTTCCTTTAAAGTAGACTAATAAGGGAAGTGTGTGTGTGTGTGTGTGTGTGTGTGCGAAGTACCCTGGATCAGGATGTCCTTTTCTTCAGCTTGCTCTGTTACAAACTAATGTGTTGACTCTCACATTGATCTCTTTTAACGTGTATCTCTGACGACCAGCAACCTGAATCGGACGTTTGTGTATTTCTCTGTCACACTGCTATTTTCTTAAGAGTGTCATTTGTGACTGTTCTGTCCTCTAGAGTTACAGTCAGTATTCAGATTTGGAAACAGTTCGGGCCTACGAGCTACAAACGGAGTGCAGAAATAGTATTTATTTAAAATAATTCAGATGCTATAATATGGAGATACTTCTTTGTGCTTATCCACATGATCTGACTGCAAAGTGCTTTATTTCTTATTAAAAATGTCAATTAAAGGAAATAAAGAAATATATGGATCGTAATTATTTCATGCATTGGAGAAGGGAGCGCCAGACGGTGTGTGTGTGTGTGTGTGTGTGTGTGTGTGTGTGTTTACCCGCGTGTGTGTGCCGTCGTCTTTTGAATGCACACCTTCGTTCGAGTGGTGCGGAGAAAGGCGCGTCCTCCAGACGGCCTCTAAGAGACTCTCCAGGGCGGCTCTAAAGAAGCGTGATGGGAAGGTCAGAAAACATTCACACATGTTGCCACGCTTTTGTGCACTCACAAAGCCGGAGTGTGTTTCCTCCCTCCTATTTACGCTCCTTTATTTCCACACGGCGCTTTGTCTTGCTTTTAAAAAGGAATGGCTTCTCGTGAACCTCAGAGAATTGATTTTGACTCGTGAATCTGCCGCTCGCTCGAACGACGGACGTGGCCTGGAAGGGGATGAAAAGCAAAACGTGTTACGTTCTGTGAAAAAAAAAAAAAAACGTTCTTGGATTCTCATTCACAAAACATATGCCACGGGCCTAAATGCATCCTTACTAATTATTAGCGGCTGGAATACCATTTTTTCATTCATGATCCTCGGGAGAATCCACAGATGTTTGTAAAAGCTTGCCGGATCCGACGTCAAATCAGTAGCACAGGCTTTTCAATCAACGTAGTCGATCGGTGAAGCTACAAGCCTTTGAATTGAATGTAACAATAATAAAAATCAATCTCGCCAAATCTTTTGCATAAGACTCGCCTCAAACCGCGTAGAACATGTAGGGTACCAGTCAAGTGGGCTTTTTTGGGATAATGTAATTTTAGATATTTTATTCGTATTCTAGCTGCTGAAAAAGCCTTGATGCAATAAAGTAATGCAAATCAACTACTGATGTTGAGATACGTTTGCAGCTATAGGCTACTGACCCGTTTCTAGCGCGGCGGCTTGGTGGGTAGCACTGTCGCATCGCACCGAGAATGTCCTGGGTTCGATAGCAGGTGGAGCGGCCTGGGCCCTTCTGCATGTCCTCCAAATTTCCATACAGGTTATTCTAGAGTATATTCTTCAGTACTCTTGGTACTCTGGTTTCCTCTCACAGTCCAAATGCATGCTTTAGGTTAACTGGCCCTAAACACTAAACTAGCTCCTGCCTGAGTGTGTGTATATACAAACCCCAATTCCAATTAAGTTGGGACGCTGTGTAAAACATAAACAAAAACAGAACACGCTGATTTGCAAGTCAACCCATATTCAGCTGAATGCACTACAAAGACAAGATATTCAATGTTGAAACTTTATTGTTTTTTTGCGAATATTCACTCATTTTGACTATGGTGCCTGCAGCACCTTCCAAAGAGTTGGGACGGGGGCGTGTTTACTACTGTGTTCCATCACCTTTCCTTTTAACAATACCCAATAAGGGTTTGAGGACACTAATTGTTGAAGCTTTGTAGGTGGAATTCCTTGTAGGTGGTTTTTCCTTGATGAACAAATTCAGTCGCTCAACAGTCCGGGGTCTCCGTTGTCGTATTTTGCGCTTCATAATGTGACACACATTTCAGTATGAGACAGGTCTGGACGGCAGGCACTCTTTTACTATGAAGCCACACTGTTGTAACAAGGGCAGAATGTGGCTTGAAAAAGATGTTGCTTGGATGGCAGTATCCATCTTGCTCCAAAACCTGTATGTACCTTTATTAACAGAATTAACGGGCACACTCACACACACTCCCATGCCGTCAGAGATGCTAGCTTTTGAACTGTGCTCTGATAATAATCTGGACAGTCCTTTTCCTCTTTGGCCCCGGAGGACACGACGTCCATGATTTTCCAAAACAATTTGAAACGTTAGACCACAGGACACTTTTACACTTTGCATCAGTTTATCTCAGATGAGTTCGGGTACAGAGAAGCCGGCGGTGTTTCTGAGTGTTGTTGAAACGCGGCTTTGCTTTTCCTGGTACAGTTTTAACTTGCACTAATAGATGGAGAGATGAACTGTGTTCACTGGTAATGGTTTTCCGAAGTGTTCCGAAACCCATGTTGTCATATCCGTTACAGAATGATGTGGGTTTTGAATGCAGTGCCGATTGAGAGATTGAAGGTCACTGGCATTCAGTGTTGGTTTTTGGCCTTGCCGCATACTTGCAGAGACTTCACCAGATTCTTTGAATCTTTTGATGATATTATGGGCTGTAGATGATGAAATCCCTAAATTCCTTGCAATTGCACAATGAAAAACCTTGTTCTTAAACTGTTGGAGCGTTCCTCAACTTTCCCAGCCTTTTGTTGCCCCTGTCCCAACTCTTTTGGAACGTGTTGCAGGCATTAAATCTCCAAATATTTGCAAAAAACAATAAAGTTTATCCATTTGAACATTAAATGCCTTGTCTTTGCTGTGTATTCAATTGAATATGGAATGAAAAGGTTATACAAGTCATAGTACTGTTTTTATTTGTTTTACACAGCGTATAAAATTCAATGGAATTCGGGTTGTGCACACACACACACACACACACACACACACACACACACACACACACACACACACACACACACACATATATATATATATATATATATATATAAACAAGATACAGTAAACAAGATGCATGAAAATGCAAAATGTGATGAAAATATGGTCTAATATTCACTGTTATTGAATAATTAAAAACTAATAAATTCATAAATCATTCTGTATTGTTAAGATGTATTGTATGGGTATTTAGTGCTACTTTAATTTAAGAACTATTCAGTTCAATTTCAGTGTTATTTACTTTACCTTTGACAGGCTTTGAACAGTGCATCGATTTAACAACAGCCTTTTTGAGTTTTTTTGGAGCAGGTTTATTTACATAATTTATTTGTTAATAAATGTTTATTCATTTTTAACATACCAAATACACAAATTCAAATTGTCTACAACAGGACAGGATAAAAAACCCAAATTAAATAAAGAAAAAAGAAACACAACACACACAGGGGGATCATATCCATGCCATACCTATATAAACGCAATCAGTATTTAAACAATCAGTAACCAACATTAAATCGATATCGAAACAATCTGATCCTGCAGAGCTGTGACAATACCAATAACCTTTGACCAGTTCTGAGTTGTTGCAGCTTTTGTTTAATAAAATCTGGCTCTGGGCCAACCTTAAACAAGATTAAGACAACTGAATATCAGGCACAAACCAATCCTTGAAAATAAACCTTTTTGGAGGCTGTAAGATCTGCCATTAATACCTTTTTACATTAGAATCTCCCAATAGACCCTGTGAACGAACAAGGGAAAATAAGGAAAATAAAATTAAAGAGGAAATAAAAGTACTGTGTCAAATTACATCCCACTGAGAGCACTAAGCTCCCTGTCCCAAACAGAAACTGATCCTAGACATGATTGGTTATTCTCATTTATTCTCATATGACAAAGTCAGATTTCATTGGCTGTAGGTTTTGGGGGTAAGGTGACACTCTCACAAGTAAAGGAAATGGTTCTTCTTCTTATGAACACCAATAATGA
>JAUZST010027277.1:0-30233 GCA_034779995.1 Parotocinclus haroldoi | reverse complement strand
TATATATATGGGGAAAGCAGAATATGTAGCTAGGGATGTATAAACAGTTATTAGCAGTTAAAACAGTTATTCCAATTGTAGCACAAGACTCTGGCAAAAGGCCAAAGGGTATGACAGAGTATATTACAGTCGACCCAGGCTACAGCCACTGAGTTAAGCATCCCAGGTATACCATTCCTATTTAAAGCCTGTTTACATAACTATTTCTTAATATAGACTTAAAGATTGAAATTGTGAAGAACATTGTGAAGGTTATTTCTTATCTGGCAGGCTATGTATGGGAATACCCATTCATACAAGTCTTACAATCCAAGCAATCTTGGGTTAAGGACCTTGCTCAGGGACCCAACAGTGGTAGGTTGGCAGAGGTGGGATTTGAACCCTGGACCTTCTGGTCCATAGTCCAGTACCTTAACCACTAGGCCACCACTCTATTTTGGGGGTTTTGGGGAAATGTTTTTATATATTCTGTGATTGTATGTATTTGCCTAGTACATTAAGTGGTGTGCTGGCATAATGAGTGTAAAATAAGAGGACACTCATTATGAATAAGCAAGGAGTGTGAACATTTGCTCACATTGATTTTCCAACTTAACTGAAAGAAAAGGATTTTTTTCAAATGCTAACATTAAGCAGAACGTATCTAAAATCTCTAGCACTCCTGATAATATGCTTCTCAGATGTAGAATAGTTAATAGTAAGCATGACAGACCACCCTGTGGAGCAGCAAACAGACCCTGTAGAGTGAACTGTTTTGATAATCTACATGATTAGCTCAGGTGCTGGCCTGTGACCTGGACTGACTACAGTGCTGCTGGGGGCTGGGTGTGTTCCCTTCTCCACCAAGCAAGGAACTCACAGCTGCTCATACTGAGACAGATACCCTCACACATAACTGTTTAAAGTGTTGTGTCAGGAACTGTCAGGAGTTACCACTTGTACAGGAAACACTGAAACAACAATTTAGTTGGACAAAGGATGTATTACTCTAAATAAAGAGAAATAAATAATCAGAAATAAAGAATTTCATCTTCATAATGTCTTTAATTTATATACCATTCAAAATTGTGTATACCTGCCTGGCTGAGTGTTACACTTTACAGACTTAATTTTTACAGACTTAATATATCAAATGGCAGAAACATTAGAAAAATATAGAAATAGAAAAATGACTATAGAAAAAATAAATAAAGATAGAGACGGACCTGGTTCCCTGGCACCTGTGTGGAGCTTGCATGTCCTCCCTGTGTACACATGGATTTACTCTGGGTACTTTGACTTCCCCCGACTTTCCAAAAGCATGCGTTAGGTTAACTGGTCCCTCTAAATTGCCTCAGTGTGAGTGTGTCTGACCAGTATTGATGTAAACTTTCTCCTGTCATAAATATATATTGATGCTGATGGTATGTAAGCAAATAAAAGTCCATTTACGAATAACTTATTAAGGAGAGATTATACTACAATAATGTTACCAAGAAAAAGCTTCAGAAATCTGGCAGTTCAGTCAGTTATCACGTGATCATAATTACGGTAGTTTACTTTATCCCTTTTCAATTAATACTGAATAAGTAATATTATTTCACTATATTCACATACATATGCTACCACTGAAATAACTACCACAAAATGATAAATATATATGATCATTATCAATTTTTCCTCATGCATCACTGCAGGAATGGTCTACTCTAATATTTGCAGGAGATACAATCGGCTTTACATTGGAAAAGCTATGAGAAGACTAATTGGTTGAACATATTTGTGATTTCCAGAGGCAGGGCATTTTAACAAAGTATCTGATTGCATTGCCACTTGTTGCTGAAATCATAATAGGAAAATCCCATTATTTTGTGAGCAGTGTATTAGGTAATTAAAAATATAGTGATCTACACTCTTGGAGTTTTTGAATGTTATGATTTTCATATCTTCAAATATAAACTGGTCTTTACAGAAGCACTTTTAACATGCACATCTGATGAAGGACCTCTTCTGACCTGTTCCTCTTGAAATGTTGTGTACACTACTTCTCTATAATTCTGTTTATTTCCACATATCCTATTCAAATGCACTGCAGTTAACCTACCTGAAATAATTTTTGGATATGCATCCTTCAACATTCTCTATATGTGGGTTTGTGCCCATAGGCCAGCTGTGCAAATCTCTCACTGTCTTCTGCAGATCCTCTTTGGAGAGACTATTGACTTAGTGCATTTTTAGATACAATGGTATTCCAGCAACATAAGAATGTGCTTCAGGGGATGTAACTGGGGAGAGGAGGCATGCAAATCCTTATTCAGCACAGACATATGCTCGTAGGCTGCCAAAATAGATTTTACAAGCAACAAGGTCATTGTTGACTAGTTGATAAAGTAAAATTGTATTTAAATGTCCTCTATACCCTGTCTTTCTTATTTATTCCCCTTTTTCAGAAAAAAAATCTATATCATATTGATCTGGCAGGAAGCTAACCCAACCCCCATGACCTGTTAGGCAGGTATCCTTTAATAAAACATTCATCAAACAAAACTAATGAAAACATAAAAAAATAAGTTCAAATACATCACAATTATCACAATGTCGCTTATCAATCTGACAGTGAACAGAGCTCATCTAGTGACATGTTCATTACTGTGATCCATCAGAGAGAGGGGACATGGTGAAGCCTCCTACCTAATGGAGCTCTGGTGTGAGAGGGACAAATTGAACACTCATTAGCATGGCAAAGGTCTCCTCATTACAGTGCATCATTGGACATAGTCTGACTAGAAAGGGTTGCCAGAATCCACAATAAGTAGTATCCATTTAAGAAAAGGTGCTGGTCTTTAAGAGCTTCAGCTCATAAAAGGGATTTCCACTCCAAAAGTGCAACACAGACAAAATGAAACCCATATGAACAGCCTTCTTTCTGTGCCCCCAAAACGGCAAAGTCATTATCAGTTTCCAGGTTTTACTTATGGGGTCCTTGTTCCCAGGGGACACAGAGGTTGAGTGTGGCCAGTGGGGGAGGAGATAAAGCCTGGTGAGGTCCTGCTCTTAAATTAGACCCAAAGAGTGCATACGGTGCTACAGAATGAAGGGAGCTTTGAAGAGATAGAAGGATAACAGCCCTTTGAGGTCTGCCCATGCACTGAGGGGGCTTTGTGTCAGATAATCAGTGCAAGAACTGTTCACAGTACCTTTGGACAATGCACAGCTAAACTCACAGAAAGAGGGGTTAATCCAAAAGAATAGGCCAGTGGCCACTATAGAAAGTGAGACAAGGATTTCAGAAAATAATTAGTCAATAAAGTGCTAATTAAAGCGTTTGTTTCTTGAGGCGTGCACTCACCGATCAAAGCCGAGTGCAGTAAGCCGACTTGTCACTAATAGTAAGGATGCTTGAGGGGATCTTCCCTAGACTTTATGAGCAAATTACAACTCAGCACACATTCACACATTTTAAATGAGTGCTGGGAATCACACATACACATATAAATACCAGACCTCTATACAATTTTAACAAGCAAACAAAAGCAAATTAAAAGAAGCAGGCTATATGCACCTAATTAAGTCTTATTGATTGTAGATGTTTGTGTATATGACAAATCAATATAAAGCAATAGGGACCCGAGTTATTAAGTACAACTGATCCAGTCCTCTGGCAGGATTGTAGTGGCTCCCTAAAGAGGATATTGTGTTGCAGTTTAGTCTACACAAGGACAGCAAAATGAATTTTACAACATTTTTTTCTTTTTCACCTCACAGATGCATTCAGGGGTATGCATATTATCTCTTCTCATGTTGAATATAATGAAAGCTCAGACAGGTCCTGGCTCATGCCTACACTCAGTGGTTGGTGATAAGGAACATAATAGGGGAAAATATGTTTGCTTGGAGTGGGAGCAGTACTGTGCTATTGTGAGTGACAGGTTTTCTATAGATGATCTCCATACCTTCCCCTGTGCAGGGTCTATGCTGATCTCTGTCAACAAACCCCCTGTCACTGTGACCCTGGTAGAATAATAAGCCTCCAGAAACCATGGTTACCTGCTGAATTGTGCTGTAGATTTAAGTAAGAGGAGGAGTGGTTTAAATACGCTTAAATATTCGAATGCCGGTCGTTAATTTGAGATTAAATAGGATTGTGAATTAAATAGGATTTAATAGAGAATTAAATTAAATTACTGTTGGATTGTATTTTCGTCATAGCTGCATTTACATTTCTTCCATCAGTGTTTTAATATATGGTGATGAAACACCCCATAAAAACATTTTCATCTTATTTACTTTATCAGATGAGTTGTACTTAAAGAGATATTTTCTATTACTGCCATTACCCAGGAAATATAGTTTAATGCACACACTGTTCACTTTATTATGTATACCTAGCTAGTTCTGCGTTGGGCCCCCTTTTGCTTTATTTGTGGAAATGATCGTCAGATATTTTGGTTTGTATTGACATGACAGCATCATTCTGTTACTGCAGATTTGTCGGTTGTACATACATGATGCAGAAGCTTCCATTCCACCATATTCCAAATGGTGCACTATTATTTATAGTGATATAGTGAAGGTGGAGGCCATCTGAGTACAGTGAAATCACTGTCATGTTCAGGAATCAGTTTTGAGATGACATGGCATATTTTGTGACATGGCACATTATCCTGTTAGAAGTAGCATCCTAAGGTGTGGTCATAAAGGGATAGGCATGCTCAGCAACAATACTCAGGCAGGCTGTGGCACATAAATGATGCTTAATTGGTATCAAGGGGCTCAGAGTTTGCAAAGAAAATATTACACCACCACCAGCCAGATAAATGCTTTCACTGAATATGGCAACAGCAATCAACTCATCAGATAATACAATGATTTTTCAATCGTCAGTTGTCCAATATTGGTAAGCCTGTGCAAACTGTAGCCTCAGTAGCTGACAGGAGTGGCACCCAGTGTGGTCTTCCGCTGCTGTAGCCCATCTGCTTCTAGGTTATAATTTGTATATTCATGTTGTAACAAATAGTGATTTGAGTAAATATCGTCTTTCTATTAGCTCAAACCAGTCTGGCCATTCTCTTCTGACCACTTGCATCAACAATGCAGTTTCATGCAGATAACTGGATATTGGATATTTTCTACTATTCTGACTATTTTCTGTAAACACTAGACATGGCTGTAGGCATGTCCTAGTAGCTCAGCAGTGTCTAAAATACTTAGTAGTTAATACTTAGACTAGCCAGTCTACCATCAACAACCATGATGTCACTTAAATTCTCTTCCTCCCCCATTTTGATGCTCTGTTCGAACTTCAGCAGGTAGCCTTAACCCTGTCTACATACCTAAATGCATTGTATTTTCGTCTTGTGATTTGTTGGTTAGATATTTGCATTAATATGCAGATGAACATTAAAGTGGCTGATGAGTAGGTGTAATATAATATGTGTGTTTAATTATCTAATTGCATTACTAATTACAAACATTTCTACATATAAGATCATTTTCTCAATACCACTGTCCACCCATTCAAAACCTTTTTAGCAGTGTTTCCAAATCGTGTTCATCTTTCGTCGCTAAATAGTACAAGAATATCCCTGACATGTGGAGGGATGTCAGTGAGAGGGGTTGGGAATGACCAATAAAATACCCATTTCCCCTTGGCTGTGTGGTGCTGAACAGCAGGCCAGGCATAGCTTTTCTCACCCCACAGTCACATCAGACAACAAATAAACAGTCAGAGGCCTTTCATGCTCCTTTGCTTCCACTCTGCATTCAGCACCTCCAGCCTTCTCATCCTCAGAGTGTTCAGGAAGTCATGGTGTCAAGACAAATATTATGGCATAGCAGCTTCATTTGCCCAAGGTGTCTTGAGCTGAAAACTCTTTATTTCCAAGCTGAGCAGAAGACTACTGATATGATGAATATACAGGGCACCATCTGTCCAATTGAAAGCACTTCCAATATCTTCTTACAGTACTAAAGTATCTGTGGGATTTAACGACGGGTTATGACTTTGATACTAATATTAATTTGATACATTAATTCATGTTTATGAAAATTCTACATATTTAAGTTTTTAAATTTAAATATCTACTAAATTTAGAATCTTGTATAGACTGTTGTTGTTGGCTATTGGCTGCTCCAAATTTGATTTACACATCTGTAATTTATGCAAATACATTTATATAATTTAATTCATCACACGGTTTTCAGTTACTTTGAACACATACAGCCTGCAATTATGCCCAGACTAATTATAAGCAAGGCCTCACACAGTTTAGTCTGGTACAAGCACTGCAGGGCTCTTAATTTTCATGCAAACCTGGTCAGAAAATTGGACCAGAGGTATTATAATAACTCATATACACATTAATTCTGTCCCATCTTTCATGCACAGTTTCTCCCATGGGCTCCCATCTGGCCTAACAAGATTAAACCTGCCATTTACACCAGAGAAAATGTCATTACGAGCTGGCCAACTGATTTAAAAGAACAGGACTTTGTGCAAGAGCTTCAATTCCCTATCTGTTTCGTAGCTTGTAGATAGACAAAGTAAATGGACTTAGTTATAGAAAGAAATCCATCCATCTAACTGTTGTCTTCCACTTAATCCACACGGGGCCAGCTGGTGCCCACCCAGCAACTCTGGGTGTAAGAGCAGGGACAACGCTGCCAATCTGTCATAGGGCACACACACAGTCACACACTAACACGTGTAACCTACGTAACCTAATATGCATGTCTGTGGACTGTGGGAGGAAACAGGAGTACCCGAAGTACACCAAGCAGACATGTGGAGGACATTCTGACTCCACACAGAAAGGACCCAGGCCATGCCACCCTGGGATTGAACCAGGGACCTTCTTGCTGTGAGGCGGCGGTGCTACCCACCAAGCCACCGTGCTGTGCACTATGCACACATAGTGTTGCTTTTGTCGCCCTCACCTCAATCGATTGAATTTGGCTCTCCCTTACATGCTGTTGCTTGCTGTCTTGATGCCAGGGTTCTCTGCTCTTTGCATAGTGTTCTCACAGTCTAGGCTTCCATATCTTGGCAAGTATTTTAAGACATTCTGAGTACATTTGATATTGCCATTAACAGACAAAGTTGTATAAGGCACTGGTTTAAACCACTCACCACAGACAAAAGATGAAGTCAGAAAAGAAACATGCTGACATAGAATGGTGGTAGCCATGGAGTCTGTGATTCATTTTTAATGTAGCGCTTCACTATACATGGAACAGATAGTTCTCCAAGTGCATGCGAACAAAGCTCACCAAACCAAACTGAACAGGGTTCAAGGTTTCAATGATTATTTGCTAATAACACACCATACTTACACTCTCTGAGCCCCATCCAAATCCCAGAGGTGCAGGGGAGGATGGTAAATCATTTGAATTACTCTAATAGACTTAATTGAAGTCTGTTTAGTCTGCCCAGGCAGTGGTTGAGCACAGTCTTGACTTGCAGTGATCCATGTCAAAGTGGAAATAGCTTGCTTCTTGCATCAGGATTTGAGTATTAAGGGCCAGATCCCCACCCAGTAAATCTTCTGACCAACCTCAAATCTGCCAGCCAGCCTCTACCCTCTCCTAACAAACTTAGAAAGAAAAATAGCACATTCAGGACTGCAGCCAAGCAGTTATTAGCTTAACCTGTCCCACTTCAGCATCTTTCAGAGCAGTCATACAACTCAAAATCAGAAAAAGTTTGGACAGTATGGAAAACGCATATAAAAACACTTACTTATATTTACTTTGGCATGTATTTAATTGTAGACAGGATGAACTCGAGGTATGTTATATTTTGTCTGGTCAACTACTTTTACTTAGATGAATTCCCAAATTTAAGGCCTGCAACACAAAAAGTTGGGACAGTAAATAATTTACCACTTTCTAATGTTGCTATGCCTTTTCACCACACTTAAAATACATTTGGATACAGAGGATGCCATTTACCGATTTAGTATTTCAGGTGTTATTATGTCTCAATCTTCCTAACACGACTTAAGATGTGTAATAGTATGGTGTTGTCATTGTTGCATTTTTCATTTCAAAATTCTCCACACATTCCTTCTCGGAAACAGGTCAGGATTGCAGACAGGCCAGTCCAGTACCCGCACCCTCTACTTTCACAGCCATGCCTTTGCAATGTGTGCATTTGGTTTTGCATTGTCTTTTTGAACAATGCACAGACGCCCCCGAAAACTATGATGTCATGAAGGCAGCACATGTTGTTGTAAACTATCAGCGTACTTTTTCTGCATTAATTCTGCCATCACAGAAGTGTAAACAACCTTTGCCAAGGACACTGACACAGCCCCATACCATGGCAGACTGGTAATGACAGTCTGGATGGACCATTTTGTCTTTGGTCTATTTTTTTCCAAAAAAAGATCTGAAATACTAATTCATCTGATGTTATTACTGTGTGATTGTCAATCCAGAAAGGCTTCTTATTTGCACAGTAAAGTTTTAAGTGCCATTTGTGAATTTGTAACACCATCTTGTAGTGCTTGACAAAGTAATCACTTTGTGTTTTTAAACATTTCAATAATAACAAAATTAACAAACTGGAGATTTTTTCCCGGGATTGTCATTTCAGTAAACACGTACACACACACACACACACACACACACACACACACACACACACACACACACACACACGCAAATATCCAAGTTGGATAATATCGTTTGCCTCCAACAAAAATGAACATTACATTTTTCTAGTTCCATGCTTTAGTGAAAAAAATTATTCATTCATTCATCTGGAGCAAAATGTATAATCTGTTGGAATAAGATATGGTGAAAGTGGGAGGCCATTCGAATACAGTGTACTCACTGTTATGTTCAGGTAACCAGTTTGAGATGATTTGAGCTTTGTGACATGATGCATAAAGGATGGGTACACTGTGGTCTTAAAGAGGTGGACATGGACAGCATCAGTACTCCGGTAGACTGTGGCTTTTAACTGATGCTCAATTGGTTTTACAGTACTCAAAGTGTGCCAAGAAAATATCCCCCATTCCATTACATCACCGGCTATTTTTGGATGGATTCATGCTTTCGTGTTGTTTCTGACCCTATCTTAATGGCGCAAAAGAAATGAGACTCAAACTAAGTAATGTTTCTCCAATCCCCTATTGTAGAATTATGAGGAGCGTATGCAAATTTGACATGTTTTTAGCTGACAGGAGTGGCACCTGCTGTGTTCTGCTGCTGTTGCTCTTCCTCTATAAATATTGCTGCATTTCACATCTTTAAGCCATCAACAAGGCATTTCCATCCAAAAACTTGGACCAGTCCATCTACCATGAGATGATACCACTCTGGGTCACCTTGTCTGTATGGGGATAGTGCTATTATTGTTGATGGCTCAGTCATGCTTAATTAAAGCTGGTAGGAGCCATTGTTCTTTCATCAATAGGCAGCAGAACATTCAGGAGCATGCTGATGAAATATGAGGTGTCTCAGTCCAATGAGAGTCAGCAAGTTGTGCAATTTCTCTGTTGAAATACAGCATGTAAGACCTGTATGACAGAACAGTTTTGATTATTTTTTGTCCTGCAACTGGGGCAGCAGACCATCACATTATTGACACATTCTCTAAAAACGAATCATTTCACCAACTCATGGAACACTATGCACATTTTAATGGACCCTGTCAGTGACTCTTTTTTTTCTTTATGATGTGATGCAACGGATACTTCTGTTTTACATCAAGGACATGCCACAGCTTGCCCTCTTCAGCAAAGCAAGCCACACTTTCCTAATTAACTACCAGACAAGCAAAAATAAAAGTTTCAGGGTGCACTGTGCTGGCAGAGCTACCATAGCTGTCATCCCAAGGAGATAGGAGTAAATTGGCCTGTCTCTATCCCCTACTCCTATGAGGGAGCTTGTACAGACAGGTAGGTATGTATTGCCATCTGGTCTGCTGCAGTTAGGAAGGCCTGTAGGGACCAGGTCTTACCTACCACTTCCTTCTAATTTAACAAGCTCACAGGGACTGTTCAAGTGAATTAAAATTTAGTACAAATTCATAAACTGTCAAGTCTTTGATCTAAAATCTAAAATCTGTACTACAATGATGACACCACAGGCATCTAAAGGTGAATATTATTAGTCTTGATGTATAACGTAATCAAAACCTCTCATTAACCACTAGATATTGGTGGTTAATCTTTTTTATAGAAACTGACTTCTCTGTTCAGTCAACCCAGATAAGCAATTCTCCTTTGGATTTATTAGCAGAGCACCAACATAAACACAATAAGGCACAAGCCCATGTTAATAACATGTTCAATAATACAAAATGGATCAAGAGGTAAAGTGAAAGCAAATGAAAATCCAAAAAATTTGAAATGAATATAAATCAATTATCCCAGTTGGGCTAAAATAAGGTAAGAAACACTCAACTGTGTCAATTGCTTTTGCCCTCTCCATGACCCCAATCAGCCCCTAGGAGAGCATTCTGAAAGGAGAGGGTGTGTGCTCCACTCTTTGTATGCCCCAATTATGTTATACTTCAAACCCTTTTAAAAATCAAGCTGTAAATCCACTATTGTAATGTATATGGAAATGTCTCTACAAGCTAAGTTGCTCTTTATGGACCATAGAAGCTCGGGTCAATATATATCTCTTGTAAGGTGTGCTCTGCTTTTAACCAGCAGGAAATGCTGAGTCACCACCTGCTGACAAGAGGGACAGAGTTAGTCAGACTCAGATGGTTTAGATTGCAGCCCAGGTGAACTGATAACCTCTGGGATTAGTACAGAGAAACTGCAGAACCTCCACCAGCGAGAGCTCCTGACCACACTAATGAGGCTTTATCTCCTCTTCCCCAAAAGCCCAGAGGCACTGAGCTAGCCAGAGCCCACAGCTGTAAAAGGGGATTTGTTGCAACCGTTTCACGGTGGACTGAAAAATTGAATTCTGCTGATGTTAAAATCCCTCCTCAGTCATGAGACCAAATTTAAGCCTGATACCTTGGAGCAGCATGAGCCTTAAATATACTAGGTTGAGGGTTAAATACATGTCACGCTAAGATTTCAGCAAGATTTCATTTCTGAGGATAGGATAGCTCTCCATGAGGAGTGGATTCTTCAATGAAAGTGATAATATCAACTTTAGCTCTTAATCCTCTAATTAAGTTACCTCTCTGGTACTGCACACAGGGTTCCAACAAAGAGATTATTCTTTAATAAGGACATAAAGTCCATGCCATAACATTGTGGAGTTGATTTCCAGGAATGGCATTGATAAAGTGTATGATATTACTGTATGTACTGACCCTACAGTTACAGCATTTAGCTGTAATGTGACTTACAACTGATACAGTTCAAGCTATTGTGAATTGTATCAGTTAAAACCATGGCAGCCTGGCAGAGGTGAGCCTGGACCCTAGTCTTACATATGCACTCTAAGCGCCTTAGCACTTTTATACATCATAATGTTGTCCCAGTTGATAAAAACAAACACATTATCAGTGTTTCAGAGTTGAAACTTTTTTTTCAATCCAGTTCTGGGGTATTGGTTTTCCAATTTCTTTTCGTTCAGTACTGAAAACTTGAGCACGTTAATAATGACACGTCCAAAATAAAATGGGTTTTCCGTGACTACAGGAAAATGAAGTTGGAGCCAAGCTTAAAGTATTATTCCAGACTTTTATTTCTTCAGATCTCTTATAGTAATAAAACTGTAAAACGTGGGGTGCCTCGAATTTCAGCTGCCACTGCTTTTAAGAGTAGCCAAAATTTTTACATAAAGTGTGGGTTGCACCGCATTTCAACAGCCACATCTTTAAAGATTGGCCAAAATTGTTACCGACCGCATTAAAGCCTTGGTATCTTTCTTTTTGACTTTGTGTTCATATTCACATCAGCCCTCAAAGTAACCTTCTTATTATACCCTTAGCCTTGATTCAGTCATAATTTTCAAAAGTCTCAGCTAACAGCTAACAGTGGGCCTCAGAGATGGGCAGACCTTAATCCTTTTCCCATCCATACAACCTTGCCCAAGCAATTACTATCATGAAGCAAAGCGAGTAAACCTCAAACATGTACAATCAGCCTAAATGGAGTGTTAGATTAGATATATGTGATTACTCAGTGGTTAAGAATATCCTGTTTTAACCTGCTTATACTTGTCTAGAATCTTTTCACTGGGGTCAGTGGTGCACAGCTACCCCTAGACAGTGCAGTAGTCAATTCCAGTGTTCTGCAATGCACCACCTGACCTTCACATTAGCAAGATCCTCCAGCTCTACAACATGATTAGAGGAAATCAAGGTTACAGTGGGCTAAAGAAAAGTAATCATGAATCCCAGATCTGTATTGGTCAAGGAGACGATGCTGGAACTTTTGGCTAGAGCTGTTTTATGACATCTGTTATAAAGATGACTGACTGAAAAAAAGTCAAACTGACCTACTCATTTATGATATAAATAGCACGTTAATTATCAAAGTACCTAGGGAAAGGCAGTTATAACCTTAATAGTCATTGCACAGCTGTGCTTTGAAATTCTATTCTCATTTTATCTATAGAAAACAACTCGGTTGTGTTATGTCATTTTAGAACAATAATACATGTTCCAAAAGAGTGTTAAAGCTTTTCTGCAGAAAAAAAAAAACATTCCAACTCAATGAGATGGGCAGCAAACAGTTTGAAAATGTATGGTGGATAAAGAGGTCTGTGAATATTCTCCATCCCGGCCAGGATCAACGTCTATTTAAGAAATAATGAACCAGTTTACTGTAGATTAATGCTTTTCATTAGTGAAGTCCATGCCAACAAAGTACTAATTGTGTTTTTTTTTAGTTCATGACTGATGACATTTTCCTCAACAATAAGTGATATCACAGTTTTTCGTCTACATGACATGAAAAAACGTTAATTAATAAAATTGTATTTGGTTTGTTTGAGGCATGCTCTGCATGCTTTTGATTTATTTGCTACAAAGGACAAAGGCGGGATGAACTTACTCTATGTATGGTGATTCCATACAGATTGTAAAACTAATGTTTTTTCTTTATTTATGCAATAGTTTCCTTTCAATATGATGCTGAAAGTTATTTTAGAACGTCCTACTAGCTGCATTTCTATAGTTTTGCTCTTGAGGCTGCTGAAATTGACGAGTGTTTGAATAGGCTGTGCACTACTGCTTTGTGTTGGTATATTGACAAGGGCTTGAAAAGCAATTCCTTTCATTTTCAGGGTTCTTTAAAAACCTTGAGTGCCTGCTCAGATACACCAAGAGCAATCAAATCCTTTTCTGTGCTCAGCGAAAGAGCTACTAGGACAACATTTACAGTAGCATGGATACAGTCTGAATGACCCATAGATTGTATTGTATTGTACGGTAATCACAGCAGCTTTTCATAAAACACTCAAACATGTAAGGTGTAGGCCAGCATCTGATGAGTCTGAGTCTTTTCATCATCAAGAGATAACTTGTGTACATGTGCATTCTCCAAATCTTGTCTATTTGATTTACTTGCTCTTGTAATCAAACAAAACAGACAAACCTTTCAAATGGTATTTAATGGAAAAGTCCTAGCGCAGAAACAAATGTAAAAGTTTGTTTTCATTTAACAACAAACATACTTCATGCCATAATTGCAACATTGCACGACAAAATATGCAAACGTTTTATTGTGGTTATAATTAACAAATGCAATCTTTTTGGATGTCTGATCCATACTTCTGAGGCGAGACAAGCTCATTACATTCTGCGTGCTTTGTTCTTACAAGTAATGAGTCATAACATGTTTGTTTTATACAAGTCTATTGCACTGATACTCACATATTTCCCTGTAAACAGCTATTTGGTTTTAAAAAGGGCAAATAATGCATTCTGTAGACTTAAAACTCAGCCCCCAAGTTGTGTTTAAAGTTATTTAACTGTGTTTATTGTGTAAATGTCTTCAAGTAGGAAAGATAGAAAGTACAAGAGGTATGTGCTGGAAAGTCTCAGCCACAACAACCCATTTGAGTTTTTTGGGGAACTTCCCAAACACCGAATTATATGACCTAGACTAGTTTACTCTTCAACCCTCCAGGTATTCCAGTACAGAGCAAACATGTTAACAATAGAATGGTTTATTTCTCGGAATGTGTGATGGAAAAATGTTACAACGATTGCTGATGGCAAGAACACCTTCTAGAAATGCCTGTATGTAATGTAATGTTACATGACTGCAGGCCAGCATGGGTTCAAATCCCACCTCTGCCAAACTGCTACGTTTTGTAGGCCATTAACCCACAACTGATTGGGTTGTAATACTGTGTCAGCTACAAGTCACTCTGTTTAGGGGGGTCTGGTAGATGTAGATGTTTATCGTTTTCAACATGTTTTAATATGCTATTATATGTTTTAACAGGGTATTGACAGGCAGCAGTTACGATAGACTTTCTTTTCGACGTTCAAATGGCGATTAATGCAGACAGATGGAAATTTCCATATGTGACCACATTCTGTGCTGTTGAGCCAAGTTTTTGTAGGGTCTCAGATGGGTCTCTGATTCTGTGCTGCTTGATGTTTTTTGGTCTGGCACCACTATATTGAGGTGTGGAGGTGTATAGGTGAATATGATACCTGGCTTTGGGAGTGAGGGAGTATACATTTAAAATACTGTTTGCACTCATTAGTCCTCTGTAACCCATATTTATCCTGATGGTACAGAGCCTACTCTCAGAATTTATGGACTTTATGCAGACACAAGCCATGGACAGGGCAGTAGTGTGTTGCAGGTTGATTGAGAGTTATGATTCTTACTGGCATTACTTTGAGAAAGAACCCACTGGTAAAACATAGAGAACTTCAAACAGATGAAATCTGGAGTGTCAGTCCTCCTGGTTTTTAAAATTGTTTTCATTGGACTTTTTGTGAGGTTGTACATTACATATTTCATGCATTTTCAAAAATATAATGTGCATCATAAGCAGAGCAAGACTGACCACCACAAACGTTCTTTCATGTAGACTCTATTGGCCAATAAAAATACCTCCATCCATGCAACTGAGATAAAATAAGTAAACATATTTTGTATTTTTGGAAAATTGAATGGAAATCCTGCATTGTTAGTAACTTCATACTAATAGGATCCATACGTATCATGCAAAGCATAGTTATAGTAACATTTTGTTATTAGGTAAAAATACAGCACATACAAATTTAATTCCATTAAATCATATATAGCAATGATAATACATTTTAAAATCAGCTTGTGTAATTATACCTTTAAATCAAAACAGGACAATTAAAGTTTCCATTTTGACCCTAGTTGTCCTGGTCTGGGTCACAGGGGATGTAATTAATTTAGGCAAAAGTGCTATCTGTATGGACTGCTGGGAGCTGGTACCACCTCACATGCTGCAAGCCTGGCCCGGGGATCAAACCCAGGACATAAGGTCTATAACCTGATTAGTATGTATGGGTGCATGTAAGAGACAGAGAGTGAAAAGAATAGGAATGAACTTGTGTGAGTGCATGTGTTGTCCCTAAAGCAAACATACTTTACATACCCATAAACTCCCAGACTCCAGGCCTGTAGATTTTAACTGTGAGGTAAACCAAATATTGTGTACCCATGTTAGAGACTCATAACATTGTGTTTGTTATTAAACTATTTCTGTCATGAGTTCTCTCGAACAGACTGGTATTCTCTCTGAGATTTCTATGAAGGTGCTGCACTAAAGGAAAAAAGTCACCATTATTCTTCTCCAGCAGGATCATTCTGTTGGGCTAGGTATTACTGACTCTCTATACACGAACCCCATTACATGCCCCATGAATTACAGCACTTGATCTTTTGACTAAAACTCAATTTATAAGCAGCCAAACACTATGGATGTTGTTACTGTTGGGCTTTTCTTGTTAAAAAAAAAAACCATAGGTGTGTAAGTTCAGCAGCTCCGCTAACTAGTTGTTTTCAAAACCAATACTCTTAAGTGGTTATGACTCATAATGATAGCTTTTCTTTAAGCCACGGAGTCTTAAAAAGCCTTATTCCCACACCCAGACATGTCTAAAGACACTAATTACCCTCTTCAGTCTTATCAAAAAAGACATCAGTGCTGTTTTAAATGTCCTGAGGTGCTCTTAAGAAACACTCTTCAGGTCAAGTTAAGCCAGATACCAAGATACTGTTATGTTGCAAACATTTAAAAGAGAATGCAACAGAAAAGCTGAGAGCAACAGGATGTGTAACATATGAATGAAAACATGTTCCAGAATTCTTAAACACCCACTTGTCTTGCAATGTCACCTAGTCTGCTCCGGGTTTAATATCTATGCTTAAATATGAAGCCTGGTTCATTTTCTGGGAGTGTTTTGATGAACAATTCTTACACAGGAAAATCATCTGAAATTAAGGACTATATGCAAATAATCAACCCATAGCTCTAAACACAAAGTAAAGTATTACAAAAATAATGCGGTGGTAAATCGCATAAAACAAGGAACTGCTTTTGTGCATACTTCTCTACTGCAAAAAAAATTCTGTCATCTTTAATAATCATTTTACTGACTGGGTAATTGAACACACTGCAATACGTTTTTTTCATATGTTAAATAAAATGCAGTTTTTTAAGGTACTAATTTTCAATTAGCCTCTAATTGTTAACAATGTCCCATCCCAATAGTATTTACATACACAGCTATAATAATGATACACTTCCCCATATTTCAACAACACCAAATGTGCCAAATTCATTCTATAATAATAATTATTATAATCTAATTAATACAATATCCCCCTATCCCTGCAAGCCAAGTCTGAACTTAAAGTTAACATAAAATACAGCCCTGCTCAAGAGCATCTCTTGACTCGTTCAAGCTTGTTTTCTATAGCTCTGATTACATGTAAATGAAATGAAGGGTCCTGTTGAGACCACCAACTTCTCTGACCCTCCCCTCCCCACAGGCTCCAGTGACCTCTCAGAGGCCCTCTACCCCACCTCCAGGGTGCAGACGACACCCCCCAAACCCCCATTCCCCCCCCCCTGGTTGGCCGCAGCAGGACAACGGCGCTGATGACACACCAGGGACAAGCTATGGGGAAAAAAAGTCTATTAAGAAGACAATGCATTTCACAATAATCACCTGATCTGCTTCCCTACCCCCACACTCCAAACAGCCTTCCTCTAGGCCTGCCATCATGCTTCACTCTCACAGAGGTCAGGCAAAGAGCTCATTTAAATATAGATGCAATTACCTATTTGGTAGAGTTATGGCCTGTCACATTGGGGCGCAGTTGTTGGACACATCGCTTTCTGCTGGTCCCCAATATTCCTGACAGTCTGGAGTTATAGCTCGTTATTGATCTCTAAGGAGGCTAGCAGCCATGTGCCTGAGGATACAGAATAATGATGGCACACCATCCTGCTCACAGCATTAGATATGTACATATGTATTTTTATGTGGGTTCCAAATTGTTTTGTGATCAGATTGCACGGCCAGATGAAACCTCAAAAATTAACTCATTTATCAATGCATAGATCTCATTCTGCATCTTGGAAGTGTAGACAGGTTACAGTTTAAGATGGGCGGCACTCTGGGTCTGCTTCCTTTTGATTTACACACCCAATTCCTCTGAATCTTTTGTCCATTTCCTCTCATTAAGTTTATGACTCCTGGTATCTTGTTTGAAGATCAATGAAAGACCACAGACTTCTGGAGGGCAATGGGAGCCAAAATCCTATACGTCTCTGTCTCTTTTTCTCTGTCTGCCTCTCATACACATGTAACACAAAAACGAACCATCAGAATTGCTCCTCTGTAAGGGTTGGTGAATGAACCATGGCTTTCAAGAGATGCTGAGCAATCCAAGGTTGTAATTAGAGAAAAATGGCAGGTGAGCACCAGAAGTCATGTGACTGAAATGCAGCTTCAAGACAGCAGATTTAACAAGGTAGTGATACATAACAGCTAGTTTCACTAGACCTGATCATTAGAATATACGCATAGCAGTGATATAGAACGTACTGTAAGACAATGGCAAATTAAATTTAATGAGCAAAATTCATTTTATTGAAATGTAATTCCCAGACTTTATGCCTGAACAGTATTAATAATATCACTTAATGAGATGTCAGTGGAAAGACAGCATGGGTAGTCCATTGTATCCATCTTTATTGACTTATATGTATTGAAAACATGTTCCTAATAAAATCATGGAGTGTGTATAATGTATGTTATTCTCTGCCCAAAGATTCATTATCTCATAGACTGACATTAAATCACAGAATGTGTGTACACTTAAATTTCATTTAGTGATTTGGTAGATGCTCCCATCCCTATCAACTTAGAAAATGTGCAAACAGTCGAGGATGCCATGGTGCAGGTATTCAAAGCATTAATGACCAGTCAGTACGGAGCGTCATGCTGTGCAGATACTAACGAGCAAGTTCACAGTTTGACACTAAGGTCTCCTATAATTACAATTGAATTGATAGATTCGAAGTTGACAAAATCAAACAAAAGTGCAAAAGATAGAGAGACATTATCCTAGGTCATGTTCAAAGCTCATTATACAAAAGAGGAACCGTGACAATTAAACATTTAAATCTCTTTCAGGCATGGTTTGATGCTTTAAAAAGGATGTACCAGGCACCTCGCAGATGAAGACCTGTGTTAGTGTGTAGGTCTGAACCAAAGAATATAAATTCTTTTGAGGTCCGAAAAATACAGCACACTTTCAAATTTGATCCTAACTGCAACAGGAAGACGGCGTTAGTGCAGAACAGACATCAGAATGGCTACCGGTTTTGAATCTTGGAGGTTAAAGGGACGGAATGAAAAGTAAGGTTGAGTTTCATCTGCATGAAAAGCCATGGGATCTAATCACAGTAGTGGACCAAGACCTGATCCATGTGGAACTTCTGTATTAATAGGTGATTAAATTAAATGTTGTCATCCTACCTGGCAGAACTAATCTTGTAAGTAAGATATGGTAAAAGAACCAGCGAGCAGGTCATCAGACAATTTCTTGTCATTAGTGTCTCCACTGTGTCAGGATTACAGAATTACTGAATATTAGTCATCTATTGTGCAAAATGTGTCATAAGCCTCATTAGTATCTGAAGGCTGAGAAGAATTCCTTAGATCTGAGATGTAAGACTTGACTTTGATGTGAATCAAAGCTGTTTTGGCTGCATTGACTGAAGAAGAGAAATATGTGAGCAGTGCTCAATACTTAGCCAGCTGTGCTAGAGATTTGTGTTCCATTTGTGATTTCAATGTTCTCTCAGCACTGTGAAGGAATGATCTATGAGATGGCAGAATGTGACTTAGCCATGGAAAATTTTATACTGGTTTTAATATCATGGAAATGGGAGTCCAGAGTTGGAGATGGTTTTGCAGCGTCAGCAGCTATGTCAGCATGATGTGTTGAGTAAGTGTCTGATGGTAACAAAGATGAGAGGGCAGATGAGGAGAGTAAAGTGATCTGAAATGGGAATAGGAGTTTCTGTAGGCTGGACATGGCAGACTTCTTTGTTAAGAACATCAATAATGGTGCCTGATCTATGTGTTTGGTGCTGATGGTGTGTGAGTCATGTCAAATCATCCAAGATGGTGGATGACCATGGACATGATGGCTATCAGAATGGAGGTTGGTGACACCCAGTAGAATTAGAGGACTAACATCTTCTGTAAACAAGACAAGAAGTTCACCAGTATAGTAACCAAGTTAAAAGAAGGTTGAAGAAATAAGCAGGCATATTCCCCCACCCTGACCAGACGTTATAGGAGTATGGGAGAACAAGAACGCTGAATAGCAAATGCTGCTATGTTTGGGGTAATCCAATACTCTGTGAGAGCCAAGAAGTGTAGACATAAGCTAGCAGCAAAAGCAGCAATGAAGCATTGTGTATGACTGACAGTACCAGAAACCTCCATCTACAAGCAGTTGCACAGTGGCAGAACTAGGGGATCAGACAAGCAAGATGAGGGCAGTAACCAGTTATAGTAAGGAAATGGAATCCTCAGCAAAACACATTGTTAGTTGGAGTAGAAATAACATTTTTTAAATGTTGAACTATGCTTCTGTGTAGCATTCAGCATGTCAGCTAGTTTTAGCTAGCCCACTGTCTCTTTAGCATTTGCTAGTTAGTGTTCACATTAAGCACGATCCTTGGAGTTGGGAATTCCTTACTTTGTTGTTTTTATTGTCTTACACCATGCCTGTAGTGAATAAACTGAGCTTACCTGTGTGAGAGAGACAGTGAGAGAGAATCTTAGCACAGGCAAACTTCTCTTTGTACAATTGAGTCTTCATGTAGAGAAGCTGCCTTTACATCTGCTGATGTATCAAGCTAACATCCAGAAATACTATATATGTGATAAACTAATTAGCCACCAGCTCTGTTGTATTTTAATGAAAGATACTGAGCCATTAGCAGTTGCTAGCAATACTATGTTGCCCATTAATAAACCAGATTTCAGAGTAAACACAGCCTTGCAACTAAATTGCTATAATACTTTCACATGATAGCAGTAACAATAAAAGCAATGGCAGAAATAAAAGTGTAAGAGTCCTTACTCTTATACCAATGTCCAAATCTGCATGTTAAGGTCCAATACGGCTGAAATGATAAAGGAACTCAAATAATTTCTGATGATTAAATTGACGCTGAACAAATAGATAACCTCTTTTAAATGCGAGATTGCATGTGACTGATATTTGACTAAGTCAAATATTTAGCTTGGCAGCTACGATGAAAGACAAATATGATATTTACCTGCAGTTCTTCTCCCTGCTGAAAAAACAAGCACTGACCTGTATCAAATCCATGCTGGTTTTGCTGGTTGACCAGCATAACCTTGCTGACAAAGCTGGTTGCCCAGTATGATCTTGCTGGTTTTGTTGTTCAACCAGCATACTCAGAAAAGACCAGCATGCACTGGTCACAGCCATCCAAGAACCAGCAAAGACCAATTTTTACCAGCATGTACTGTCACCACCATCCAAGAATAAGCAAAGAACAGGATGTGCTGGTCACCACCATCCAAAAATAAGCAAAGACTACCATGTACTGGTCACCAGTACCCCCTATTTAAGACCAGGATGTGCTGGTCACCACCATCCAAAAATAAGCAAAAACTACCATGTACTGGTCACCAGTACCCCCTATTAAAGACCAGGATGTGCTGGTCACCACCATCCAAAATCCTGCAAAGATCAGCATGTACTGTCACCAGCATCCCCCAGCAAAAACATGTTCAAAATGCAACAAACACTGGTCACCACCGAGACCAGCATCATGCTTTCAGTGGGGTATACTGGTTCTCTAAGCTAGCAATTCTAATGCTGTGCATTTAAATCACTATTTACCAAGACGTGCTTTCCCTGAGCAACACAAAACAAAAGCTTTAAAATAAAATAAGCTTCTTAAAAAGATTGGAGGAAAGGGAGTGACCTTTTTCCAGCTGGCTAAAGCAAAGCATGCTTTGTGCATGTGCCAAACCTCAGTGCTAAAGGCCCCTAGATTATATCATCTCATCACCTACATATGTGAGCTCAGATTAAATCGCTTCTGAAGAATCTCCTGCCTGGAGAAATAGAATGAGAGAAGAAAGGCAGGTAGATGGAGAATAAGGAGATAAGGGATATGGTCTGTTAAGGTCCCTGATTAGTACAAAATATACACAATTGTTTATAGGGGTTAATCACCACTAGTGTAATCTGGACATCAGAGTTGTACTGGCCTGGAATATAGCACAGGAGCATGACTAAACCCCCCACCCTTTGCTGCTTTGGGAGAGTGCACTGACCTTGGACACCATTCTGACCAGTCCTGCACTCAGCACAAGTGTAAACCATAACTCTGTGCTGACAGCAAGTACACAGACGGATTGAGTTCTTTGTCCACCACATTCCCATTCAGCGCTCACCAGTCACAAAACACAATCTAATCATTTTAATCTCTTGGATTTACTGTGTTACTGTTTTACTGTTACTGTTAATGTATATGAGAATGTTATATAAGGTTATCTATGTAATCATTTTATAAGAAAGCGCTTGATCAGTGCTCACTTCTCAGAGAATATCCAAATGAATTCTTGATGTTCAGCAGTTGTGTTTGTAACAGAAGAAACATATAATAAAAGAGCAATTATGGTTAAAACCACAAAATAAAAAGCACTGTTGGCTAAACATTTAATGATGCGTGTACTACTTTATGCAGAAAAATGTAAAATGGTTCTTATTTCTAATTACACAACATTGCACAAGAAGCTTCCTTTTTACAGTGTACTATGAGTAATACCAGATAATTCAGCTTTATCTTTAGACTTATTTATGGCAACAATAAATCTAACAAATTACTCTTAATCTGGTAATTGTCTTTCTATGCTGGCAGTCAAAAACTGCTAAATGCCTTTTTGTGACAATGAGTAATGCATACAAATACTATATAAACATAATAAGAATTAACCTACATTACTGATTGGTGGCTTTTGAGTATTTTGTAAATGAACTTCCTCTGCCAAAACACATTTCTAGGCATACTCATGCTCAACGTGACACAAATCAGTTTTCAATAATGCATGTTTATTGATACCTAACAGCTGTATATTCAGATCTCATTTTGGACTCTATAATTATGAAATCACTGATTTATGACTATTTAGTGTATTATAACTATATAACCCATGGACAGTGGTGACACAGTAGTATTAATCATCAGGTTAAGATCATTTGAATCCCATCACTGTCAAGCTGCCACTGTTGTCTTCTTAAGCAAGACCCTTAACCCTCATGTGCTTGGGTTGTAACTTGTAACATCGTTTCAGCTGTAGGTTGTTCTAGATAAGCGTATCTGCTAAATGCTATAAATGTAAAACCTATAGTAACCGCACTAACAACCACCTGACGGCTAAGACTACACAAACACATAAAGTGATTTATTAGGGGATTCTGAAATATTCACCCTGAAATATTGGCTAAAAGCAGAATATTATGTGCATATTAGTTTGATTGCTGCTTGATAGTGTATATTTGATTATGCCCTATTTAAGCAAGTATAACTATGAACTCTCTTACTGTTTAGTTCTGCTTGCAGTTCCCTTTTACATAAACCCAATCATAGGTCAGGTTCTGTCAACACAGGAGACATTAGTCTGGTTGAAATGCTTGTGACTAGGCTGGAACATGCCAAGCCATAAACATGCCAAGTGTTGAGAAGAGACAATTCCTGCTCGTTTTCGCAGCTGCAGTAATTCAAACAGACAATCTACTCTTTAGAAATCCAGACACTTTCCAGAGCAGCTCTGCTCTAGAAGAAAGATGGCATATTCTTCATCAATCACGTCTGTTAGAGAACTAATGCAATGGGAGAAAGGTCAGGATCCCATAAGCACAACAGATTTTCTAGTCCATGTATGCTTTGTCGGTAGTTTTTGTGTATCTGTAGCAGTACCTGTGTCTGTTACCCCTGCCCTATACTGCAGTATATTAAGATTTAGAAAGCGTAGACAACCATAGTCAGGTAGCATATATTGAATTTGTGTTATTGGTTTCCTTTATGACCACCATCAGTGAAGAGCACATGATCCCACTCTATACAAAGACAGTGTGCTGTGTATAAATACAATAAATGAAATATCAGGTAACATGTGACTATCATGTTATCAGATACACTGTTGCAGCTTCAGGACTTCCCGTAAAGGTTTAAGAGTAAAATATAAAGCTTCATTGACTAGAAGATGTCTTTGTTTTTAGATGCTTATAAGATAAAACACAATCTTTATTTTAAAATATGATTAAATTAGAGAAAGAAAGAGCTTTCATACAAAATCATTTAATAAAGCATAAAAGACACCCAAAATGAACATTTTCTTTCTATTTACAAAAGTTGCAATTAACAGGCAATAGGCATCAAACACAGAGTAATGTCATTTGCTGTGAACATAATAAAAGCCCTGTTAACAGATGACCTTGTTCAAAGATCGTTACATTCTGCAGACAGACTTGGTCTGTCCCCCTTCGATGTCATTCCTTTTTGTGCGTCTGCTCTGTCATACTCCCTACTCTGTTTCACAAAGGACTAACCAAATATATTAGGTTTTAAATATTTTATCTTAAAAAAGAACAGTCTATTGATCAAGTATACACAGCCCTTGTCCTGTACATGCATCAAAGGAAAAAAATGATTTTATAATAAATATTGCTACAGAAAATTACACAATTGGATGCCTCAGTCGCTAGTCAGTATCTTTAAGCTATGATTTAAGGGACCCGGAAAGTGCAGGCTGGTGGGCTTACTTCACTCCCAGTGAAATAACTCATACATTTTAAGCTCACTAGATTTTGCTTAGGCACTTAAAGGCACAGAGAGCAGTCAATTTGATTGCCTGCATCCCAGGTCAAACCCCAGTCCCTTGAGTCTCTCACACTGTGGTCATAAGTTTTAGAGAACCTGATCGAAAGCGTAGGATTTTCTTCTTTAAGTTGTGAGAGGCTTTAATTTTGACAAAGGCCTTGGCCTGGGCTGAAGAAATTTCATGGGATGTCTGACTGAACTGAGGCCAGTTGACCCCACTGCTGCCTTCTGAGTCGCTGCTAATGCTGCTTTCTGCCACAAAGTCTGCCTCACTTGCACTTGATTCGCTGTCCCCAAAACAATTGGTTGTGTAGTTACTACGCTCATCTTCACTCGTGTCTAAGACAGTGGAGTGGAAAAGAGACGCACACTCAGCAGAGTATTCTGAGTCACTTCCCACATATGCATAAGGACTGGCCATGTGTGTTTTAGATGGAAGGTACATGGTTGATATGTGGCCCACCATCTCCCTTTTATGCCTGCGGTGAACCCGTCTGAAGGCTTCTTCATAAGGCACCTCTGGTATACCCCGCAGCCTACGGTGGTAGTCATTGCGCTTATACTTGGGTTTGGCCAGCACTGCCTCATGATGCCTGTGATGGCCATGGTGTCTTTGTGAAGAAGCTCTGCCTGCTGAGTTGGTTTGTTTCTCCAGTATTTGTCCTTCAGGGATAGAGGCTGGGATCCTTTTGCCTTTACAAGATGTCCGTTTGGAGGTTTTGTGAGATGAAGCCACATCCTCCACTGGCTTAGATCTCCTGGATCCTGACCGATGCCTGTCACGACTGGTTTCTGAAACATGCTCAGTAGAATGGGCCCTATGTCTGGTGGTGCCGCCATGCTTAACCTTCACAATCTTGACATTCTTGCTACCACACTTGCGAAGTCTGACATTCTGCTCTTTGGCTGGTATGTACTGTGCACTGACCATCTGACCCCCCTCATCCTGACTGTGAGATGACGAGCCCAGGCTATGCAGCTCTTGTTGCTCTTGTTTACCAGAGCAGGCCATTGAAGCCTGGACCTTGGGACATCTCTTATGGGTGCCTGCATTTACTGTCAGGGCTGACTTACTGTCCTCTGTGACAGGGTAATAAGGATGTTTTTTAAGTTTTGGGGAAGACACTGCATTAGGGCTGCCCAAGTCTTGGCATTCCTTAGCAGCAACTGGTAATGGCTGCCCTTTATTGGACACAGACACTTTCTTCTTTAAAAGGCTGTTGGCGTTAAAGTCATTTTTCATTACGTATCCATTTAGGGGTTGGCTTTGAGAGTAGACTGCTCCATTCTCTAAATATTCTCCTTTGTGTTCAATAGACCACTGTCTTTGAGGTGATGCTGTGCAGGAGTCAATACTAGGAGCTGCTGCTGCGGGCAAACATGTCTGCCAGTTGGGATTGAGTTCTGGAGTCCATGGCTGGGTTTGTCCTGAAGCCGAGGGCCTCACACAGAGGCTGGCCTGTCGTAAGACACTTTTGGAGGGATCTGTGTTTATGCTTGTTCTAGGCTTATTGGTCCTCATTGGTTGTGCTCTCCTCTGAAGAAGTCCAAAGATATAACTGTCCAGCCTTTTGTTGAGATGACCTTGAGAAGCAGACCAAGAGCCTTTATGGGATCCAGGCGATTGCTCGGGTTTTTGACCATTGCTTTGGCTTTCTCCAGACTTAAACACACCAATGTCCTCCTTAAGATGGCTGACCATAGACTGGAAGAAAATTGGGCTTTGTACAGCAACTGCATGGAGCGGGCTTGGGTAGCGATAAACATCACTTCCATTCTTTGCTATAAGGTCACAGTGGTACTTGGACAAGCTGTCACAGGTCCCATCTGGAGAGGGAGAATAGGGAGCAGAAAGAGACCGACGGACTGTTCCAGAGCTAGAGTCCTCACTCTGCTCTTCACATTCAGCACAGAAACCCAGCTCATCTGCAGAGAGGATCAGATATAATTAACAATACAGAACAGGAAAGCACAGTTTTCACTATGATAATGCAAAGCAGAACAAATGTGGAAGTGTATCCATAAAATGGGCACACCAAGAAGGTCCTGGGTTCAATCCCAGGGTGGAGCGGCTTGGGTTCTTTCTGTGTGTGCATGTTCTCCCCGTGTCTGTGTGGGTTTACTCCGGGTACTCCGGTTTCCTCCCACAGTCCAAAGACATGCGTGTTAGGTTCATTGATTACTCTAAATTGGCACTGACTTGTGTGTGTGTATATATGTATATATGTGACCTGGTGTTGAGATGAACTTGTGTATGGCTGTGACCTTGTGTGTGTCGCTGAGATGGCCACCGATGCCGATAGCGACGTTAAAGAAGCCAAATAAACAAGAAGACAAACCAGGAAGCTACTTACGTTGCGTTTCTGTGGATTTTTAGTGGAGCAAAGGAACATCGTTCGTCCAAAAGTGATTCTCTCCCTTTGGCGTAGAGAGAAATTCAGGCAATGTAAGCTGCCGCCAAGGACGCACAATCACAAGGGGAGCAGTGACCTTTGAAGATAAGGTGCTACACCCTCAGGGCTTTATTACCCGCTAACGGAGCCAGCTCCCTTTTTTTGGACTTTCCGTCCTGCATGGGATCAGTCGAAACAAATAACGAAACCGAAAGAGCGACGTTTCCTAGTGTGTTCCCTTCCGAGAAAAAGCCGTTCCGGTTACCAAGACGACAACGAAAAATGCATCTCAATACTCTCGATCAAGAGCGCGGCGGTGGCCGCCGGGATTTAATCCAACACCTTTGCCATTAGTAAGCCAAAGCCATCATTTCTGAGCCAACACTAGCCCAGGTCTCTGCCCTGCCACTCGCACCCCAAGGACAGGAATGCCCAGGTTTACCGATTTATCGTTACTGCGCTCGGGCACCTTTCCAAAAACGCCTGCCAGCTGAGCACTTGATGTGCAGCAGACCTTAATCTTACCTTCCTGGGCCACATATGAAGGCTTCCTACATTTAGTTTAAGAGCACACCGCGACAACTGTTCTGATCTGAACCTCCAGTGAGGCCGAAAACACCCCTGTAACAAAGCACAACGGCCTGTGGCTTTTATTTTCACTGGTGCTGAGACTGTAGTGAGAACGCCCCAAGTCATTCCTATTTTATCATCAGGATTCATGTCGATGTTTAGCCTAGAGACCTCTCTGTTTAGCGGATTTAATGTAGCCCGCAGGAGCTTTCTAGATTAGTGGTTTCCAGCATCGGTACCAGGATACCTCACTGGCCACATCGTCCCTTCTGAGCCCGACACAAGACTAAAGACACTTCGTTTCAGTTGGCTGTTATTACTAACCATTTTAGAGACTTTTGTACTAAGAAAACAGGACTGTAGATGCTATCGAATCTGAATCATAGAATCGCCAGTCATGAATCGATGCTTCGGCTGAAGCGAGTTGTGCGGCTCGACTCGACCACTCGACAAATTTTTCTAGTCAAAATGCGTCCAAAAACCAATTTAACATGTTCCGAAGTGAACCGTGGTCCCGCTGTAATGTCTGAGTAAAAGCGATAAGAGGTAAGATAAGAGATCCAAGAACACATTTTGTTCGTCAAGTCCATTTTTGCCCACATTTAAACAAAATGATCTGTCTGGCGTGTGAAATTTTGAGGTGTGTGTGTGTGTGTTGGGGGTGGGGGGGGGAATTCAGGTTTCCTCCCTCTTTTACTGCCTCTGATGGAAAACTCGAACGGTAAATACCACGGGGAAAGCACGAGATCCGTCCTTGCTGCTACAGACAAACCCTGCGTGTGGAAACCGAGCTCATTAGAGGCAGAAACAAAGCGGACGCAACCGGTCAACAGAAACCTTTCATCAGCGGTTACATCAAGACGTACAAAGGCCCTGAATCAACTTGTGTCCTGGGAAATGTGATTCAATTTAGGTGACTGAGTCATAAAATCACAGCTGATTACCGTCCATAAATTCATTAATCCATACATTACACTCTGTGTGTGTGTGTATGTGTGTGTGTATGTGTGGTCGCACTTTGAGCCATCTGGCAGTGGTAGGTAAGACGTGATTAGGCCGAGTTAATTTGACGACCATACACACTGCAGTCACATTAATGCGATTACGAGCTTGTAGTCAATGTCGATCAGATATTAGCAATTAGCTTTACTCTAACTACTGTACGCACACACACACACACACACACACACGACTGTAAGTTATAAAACAACTGTATAATATTATTTAATGATCATATACAGATAACGCTACTAAATGTCATCAGTGATTCTCAGAGCTACATCACTGAACAAAAGTTTTAGGCCACCTCTCGACTGGATAAGATAAACCAGCGTTTGGTGTAATGGCCATATGCATTTATTTTACAGCCTCTTTATTAACGCAAGCAGCAATGCAAGGAATGTCTATGTGACGCCAAACTGAAGCTGCATTCTGAAGAGGCTTGCTCAGGAATGAGGTCTCGAAAGGGTAGCAGCCAAGAAACTACTTTTCGGAAAGAGGAACAGGTTGATAGGACTAAGGCATGCTAAAGCTCACAAGGATTGGAACGAAGCTCGGTGGAAAAAAGGATTAAATTAAAGGAGTGATAAATCTGAGTTCGGAATCCTTGGGTCCAGCGTTATATTTGGTCATTATAACGTTTCGAAAACAGCAAATCTAACGGTGGCCTAAGACTTTGGCACAGTACTGTATTTCACAAACACAGTCCCAGCAGAGAGGTACAAGAATAACTCAGTATAGAGTTAGAACTCTGCAAGGATACTCTGGGAGGATCAGGGTGATCGAGGCGCCCGTATAAGCGAGAAAAAAAAAATGGAAATAAAACTACACGAATGACATCGGAATTGCTAAGATGGCTGCAGGAAGGGAATGAGATTCGACCAGGACTGTCACCGTCCAGTGGATAAGGTGCTGGGCTGTGAAGCAGAAGATCCAGGGTTCAAGAACTGCCAAGTTGCCGCCGTTGGGCCCATGAGCGAGGCCCTTAAAACATTATTGCTTGACTTGTACATTGGTAGCTTCTATGAACTGGATACGAGCGTCTGTTAAATGTCTAAATGCAAAAAGGGAAGCGCCAAGGCGTGAGAGTGAATCCTGAAGCAGCCCAAGGATGGATGAGGACCAACATAATACAGACCAGGCTGCTAATTACCAGCTTTTCTGGTTATGAGTTTGGCACTTTGGGTGACTGAGAGTGAGCGAGTGAGAGTGAGGAAACTGGATCGTAGTAAAGTCGTTGAACATTACACAGCTAGGTTCATCGAAGGTTGCCTGGACACCCAGAGACTCTGTATTGTTACTGTGTGTTTTATTTTCCCAGCCTTTCACAACTTGACAAGGACTCATGAGAAGCCTCTCAAGGTTTCATCCTCAGGCACCTCACGCTGGATGCTCATTTCGGCTCTGGGCTTTCTGTCAAGTTGCTTCACCACGACGCCCGTTGCTCAAAGCGCTTCATGAATCAAACGGAACTGCATTATAGGTACCATGCTTATCCATAAGAGTGTTTATCAGATATAAATACAAAGGGCTTGCAAATGCTCATCTCCGTCATTCCACCATAAACCAATCAGGACGTGTACGACAGCATTTTTACAAAGGATAATATAACATCGTGTGTGTGTGTGTGTGTGTGTGTGTGTGTGTGTGTGTGTGTGAATACATATGCACCGATGCTGTTGGGTATTTTCTGGCAACATGGGACAGTCTGTATTTACTCCAAATGGAATGCACTAATGGTAATGATATAAGCAATTAACAGTATTTGATTTAACACAAGCATAGCAACACACACACACACACACACTCTTGGTCTTGATGCTTTGATCATTTGTCAGGTTCATGTAGCATGAAACACAATGCCATAAATGCGAGACAGAATTACAGCAGTGTCTTCTATACTGGATTTGTCCTTGGCAGTGTGTGTGTGTGTGTGTGTGTGTGTGTGTGTGTGTGTGTGTCTCCTCCCTTGGC